>WSTV01000499.1:0-21978 GCA_019632285.1 Tulasnella sp. 332 | reverse complement strand
TAGTACCAGGAGGCTATTGAACCTATTTAGGCTGCTATCCAAACATCACCCCGGTCCAAGGAGCTAAAAACCTCAAAGAACAGAAGGTTTCTATTAGTTTCAATAGAAAAGGAAGAAATGATATAGTATTGAGAATGACCATAAATGTATCAAAAGTAATAAACGGCGAGCCAGAAGAAGTCTTCATAACACAAACAGGAGTCTAGGTAAAGCAAGTAAGTGGATCAGAGGTGAAATAGGTAAGCGAAATGGGGGCGGCTACATCTGGCTGAGCGAAGCGACGGAAAACAAGTCTGTGAATCGCGCTTGAAACAGCCGGTTGAAACCGAGGTTTGACTCAATGTCTGACCACCCTTTATATCCTGGTCTCTGGTCCTTATATCTCGCTAAACTGTGACTATACTCAGACACACGGGCAGCACGTGATGGGGAGAAGAAACTCTTCCAACACAAGCCTTGTTTGGCATCAGACGAAGAGACTGTTGTGGTGTGGGATTCACCGTCACGAAGGTGAATTTCACGCCTACCCCAGCCACTGCGTGAAGGGATAACCTATCAGTGATACTCAATTTTGGTTTGTGTTTTTGTGAAGGAAACGGGCTGCGGTAGACTGCCACCATATAACCACTGCAATACCAAAGGGGAGAAACGAGTAGGATCGTGCGATTTGGTTTCCAGCTGCGGTGCTTCATGTACAGGCTGGAAACACAAACAGACCTCGCGAGATGTGTTTCTGTGGTTGACCAAAAACACAAAAAAAAACATAAACCATGTAGGCACAGGTTTTTGTGCAAATCACTCCCCCACAACCGAAAACATACGAGAAACACTGAATTTGTTAGAATTGGGTACTCGATGCGGTGGTGAAATGTGATTATAATACTCTTTTTTTAGATAGATAGAGATAGAATAGAATGATACAACAATTAATTAATCTTACATCGCCTCGATTCTGCCTGGTCAGCATACCGAGTGTGCAGCGTGTGAAAACGCGATGCGATGTGGGAAAAATGGATGAACAGTGCGAACAAGGTATTTGGGTGAGAAGTGAAGAGCAGGGGAATGTGAGGGTGCGCTAGTGCACAGCCCTCGCTCTATATGGAAGAGGGGACAATATGGAAATTATGATGAGGGAATAATGATGGACAGTGGTAGGAAAGAACGAAGCAGAGCAGCGTATATCACAAAACGTGAGCTAGGAGATGTTCGGGCCATAGTGGGACATTAGGCTTGAACTCGATGATCACGCAAGCGCTTCCGCGCAACAGAATTGAGTATCACTATTTGACACCCTGGTGTTTTAGGTCCGTGTGGGACCCCCCCAGGGGACCCCGGCCCTCCACAGCACCGATGTATTCGAGATATACTAGCATAAAGACCCCGGGTTTATGAGAGCAGTCGTCATCAGGAGGCAGATGTTCGATCCGATGGAAGCATTCACAAACTTGGGTCAATGTCTACAACAATGAGAATCTACAACCTCCTCGTGTTGATGCCGCTGCACGGGTACCACATGGCGTATCTGCTTTATGTTTGTTCTCCGTGATTTGGTGACTGCAGCGATCCCTTTTGTGCCCACACACCAATCAATCAAAGAACCTCCCACCTTACATTTGCCACCGCTTTTTTCGTGCCTGTCAGGCATTAAAACCTGTATCCGCAAACGAACAAATAGTCGGCAAAGAACAACACCAGATGCACAGGCTTGCGGGCAACAGGCAAGAGCCCAGAGGACTCGCCTTGATACATAGACTAAGGAAGAGCCGGCTGTGAATGGGGGCCCCACCGAACCCGGCAGATTAGAACCCGATCAACGTTGCAAGTGTAGCAAGCGAGGCCACTATCAGGCAACTTGTCATGAATCAGCTAGACCCTGGTACTGTAGTAGTGGGTAGCCCATGGAACGATAATATAGCTTTGGGTTCACACTCAGTGGACATTGACCGGTCACTCAATAACCCTCATAAATTGATTTCTCGAGTGTTTATCAGGACTTAAAAAAAATGGATACCAAGACACACAAGGCCCATTCACGAGACTATGACTATGACCAATCAACCCACTCGAGGCACGTGCCCACACTTGAGAAGGGGGAATATCCGATCAGGAATTGATGTATTACCCAGTCCAGCATGGGAAATGATCACAGAAAGACCCTGAGTATAGGGGGGCAGACCGGGAGTGCCATTAGCAAACAGTCGTGTAAAGGGTCAGGGAATCCAAGTAGATTATCCCCTGTGTGAACGTCGCCGTTTCAGTGGAAGTGTTGCTGCCCAGAACGTCGGTGAAGGGCAGTGAACATCACCCAGAGGCGGAAATGGGTATAAAATTCACTTGCGGGAACAATGATTTTCACAGATATCGACGGTGATCAGCTTCGTCGCAGCGCAGTGCCTCGCGAAAGACGAAAAGATCGGTGAGACGGTCAGTAATGTGAGGTGTGGTGTGACGATGGCAAAAAGGGCATTTGCGCGTGTAACTGCTCGGCTTCGCCTATTCACTTAGCAAGGCCACACTTCCAGCTAAGGAACGCGGGCTCGTCGCAGCCGCCAGAAGTAGCATAGGCCGGCGGCTTCAGGCCATTAGGTGATGAATAAGGGAATGTAACTGAAACTGTCAAACGACAAGCAAATAGCACAACAATCGACACTTGACAATTTCCGCAATGAGTCCGTTCATTCTCTATTGTACTGTCAGCGCTTGCTGGAATGGGTCTCTCCACTAAAGTATATTGAAGACACGCGTAGCATTATACATAGGTATTGAACGGACATGGAAGGAATAAAGATCGTGGTCTTGGTGCGCTCACACCGACTAAATGTTCAAGTCCATGACTTTTTGTACTCGCTGGGGCACAACTAGTTCGGATGGTACCCTGGAGGAGAAGCTGAGGACGGACGAGGGCCATTTTCCCCAGCCTGATGAGGTTGAGGCAGCATACCAACGACCATCTCTGCGACCCTCTGGATGTCTGTATCGCTCAGCGTGTTCTCACTTTGAGGCCGAACGGACGATAGAGGTTGAGCAGATGAGGCCGCCGTCTTCGACTCCGTCTCGGACCTGGTGATCTCTGGCACGACGTACGGTAATATATGAGTGGAGTAGTACCGCTCTCCCCTCGTCCCTGATGAGACCTGAGGACTGTACGACGGATGCGGGATGTAGTGATGGGAATTGGTCGTGGACGTCTGACTGGCCAGCGTCGCTACCATGGGTGCCGGTTGATTATAGTGGGCCGGTTGTGGTAGTGTCGACGAACCTGGATTCCAATTGCTGGCTGGCCTGTCCGTCGCTTCGTCCCCTTTACGCCTGGAGCGTAGCAAGAAGTATAAGACGACAAAGATGGCAATGAGAACGATTATTCCGACTCCGATACCGGCGCCAAAGGCTGCGGCGTTCGAGTGGTGTGCTGCCGAGTTGGCGACGGTGCCGGTGCTGGAAGCTACAGCGGTGATGGCAGTTGTCGTGGAGATAGGCTTATATCTACGGTATCGTCAAGGCAGAATCAGAAACGAATCTCGGGGCAAAAAATCACCAAATTTGAGCTTACGAGTAGTAGTAGACCTGCACACCAAAGAAAATCGAGGAGCCCGCGCTCGAGCTTCCGTCACCGTTGGCAACCGAGGTAGATGGCGCCGTAAGGTTGAACTGGAACGTATGTTGAATTGGAGCCAATCCAGTCTGCGTATACCATGGGAACCTGCATCGCGCGCCGGTGACATTTGTCGCCTTGCCTAAATCATATGGACTTTGCGCTTGGCCATCGAGAGAGAATGTCACAATTCCATCTCGCCAGTCGTTCCCAACAACGTTGAATGCAGTCCCTATACGGCTTCCAAGGTTAGCATAAATTTCATAATTTTGGATCGCGAGGGTCAACGTACCAGTGAAGGTGAAAGAGAATGTAATAGGCAGCGCCCCACCATCTGCGGCATCCCCCGCTGCTTGCTGATAGCCTAGCGTCGGGATCGGACCACCAGCCCACGAACCTCCGTCCCACTCAACCGGCGTACATGAGTCGCCACTACTCGAGGTCCAGACCTATTTTATGAACGGTTCGGGATTAGTAAAGAGGAATCAATGTCGCACGAGGGAGAGCTCACCCTTTGAAACGAGACACGTCAGTGGGACAGAATCGTGAGTGCAGGCTCCTCGATGGTAGCAAAACCCTATGTGCCAGACACATACCCAGCTGTGTATCTTGAGGGCGGTGCGCAAGTAGTGAGTCTGTGTGATAGGCGCCCATGAGTGACAGCAAGTAACTCACGAAATGCTTGGGTCATTGTAGGAAACCACCTCGCTGAAGTCAGCCTTCGAGACTATGATGAGAGACACAAAGAAAAGCAGAGCGAACACGGAGCCGACCATTTCATCAAAGAAAGATTGGAAAGAGATCAGCAACTTTGAAAGGACCGCATGAATTCTCATATCATGAATGTTAAGTTTTCCATTGGATAGCCTCACGAACATCGCGAGGTGAGCTGTGCGTCCGAACAAGCCCCTGACAAGCCGGGCATGCTGGAGTAGCCAATAATGCACTGTTGTACATGAGGACGCAGCTCAGTTGGTGACTTTAATGCCACTCGTTTATAGGTTGGACACCGCGCTGGAGAAGGGTTGCCGTGAAATGAAGAGAGGACCATGTGGTCAAGAGCCAATGAATCGATAGGAAGAGGTTCTGCGCACCGCCCCGCTTTGTAGTGTCTGATCGTCAAAAAGTATTATCGCGAAGTGTCTATTACAGCGTTACTCGAAGAGTCCTTGTTGACAGAGTCCAATGTTTTTCGCTCATAATAGAACGAGAAAGAGCAGCAGAGAGGCTCCAACCGTACCTCCAAGGTTAGCCCGAAGACTGGTCGCACCGCTAATGGTCGTGATCCGAGGGGCTTTGCTATCCGATGGGATGATCGAATAAGTGCTGGATGGTGCATATGATGTGGAAGTGGCATTCACTGGCGTATATCTATGGAGTTTGTAAACATCTGCCGTTCACTTTGAACCTTCCCCCTTCAGCTTCAATCGATCACTCACGAGAAGTAGAAGAACTGGATGCCAAAGTATACCGAATATCCAGGAACGTATCCGGTGTCGGTCAGGACTTGGTTAGAAGGAGCCGTCAAGTTGAATGTGAAAGTGTGTGATGTCGGTGCCAACCCAGTTCGGTTGTACCAGGAGAACCTACACCGAACAGCGGTGCTATTTATCGCAGTGCCTAGGTCATAAGGTGCACTCGGTACTCCGTCGAGTGTGAAGGTGACAATCCCGTCATGCCAGTCGTTGCCGACGACGTTAAATTCAGTTCCTGGGGATTTCATAACAAGCGGTCAGTCCATGAAACCATGCGCTCTGTCGAACACCGCGGATAGATGTACCGGTAAAGTTGAAGGAGAATGCGATAGGTAGAGGCGCGGTATTATCCGCTGCTTCGAATGTCAATGTTGGGATGGCACCACCGCTCCAGGGTACCCCGTTGTATATGGCCGGTATGCAGGGACCGGGTGTACCAGCGTATCCCCAATTCTATGTCAGAGTATTATGCCTTCAGGCACCGTGTTGATGAAGTGGAGTAATCGCCAGAGATGCTTACCCTACAACAAGTATCGCATAAACATATAAAAAGTCATTCAGGCCATTCTTCCACTGACACCCACTATCCTGGGAGCTGCTTACCCGGAGAGATACCTATTAAGGGAACTCAGTAGGCTCAATCTTCGGGTGTGAATGATAGAGAGTATAAACTTACTTGATCGAGGAGTCGTTGGCATACACCACTTGACTAAAGTCAGCCTTGACAAATAGCGCGCAGAGTACGGGAATGAGGGTAAAGATATATGCCAACATGATCCTGCCTCGGAAGAGTAGCAGCGGTGGGAGATGGAGATTGACAGGCTCTCAGGCGAACGTACAATAAGTGACACTCAGAAAGCCATGTGGAGAAAACGAGGCAGGCTGTGCTTTCGGCCGTGGTAAACTAATGAACATGGACCCTTGACGATCTCCCAGCCACCGGCGTTGCAAAGCTGGCCGAGATGGGTCGCGTTGACTCTCTAGAGGCTCCAATATGCTCGGTATGCTGTGGGATCTGTGTAGCAAATGAGTAGCTGCACGGAAGCAGTTGCCATGTGCTCCTCGTTCTTCATGGCAAAATCTCGGTCATCTGAATCGTTGGCGCCTCAAAATCTCTCTGCATGTGTGTATTCTCTGAATCAACTATGTTCAACTTGAAATCTCGCTTTGACGAGCAAGGCTATGTCGTTGTCCCGGATCTCATCTCTCCACACCTCCTCCAACCCCTCAAGGAAGCCTGCGATTGTGTTATAGTCAAGACTCGTTCAGGAGAATGGCAGCACCGTCGAATCGTAGGGAAGCAGTTCCCTCCTTTCATCGATACGGAAGGTGAACCTGACTCCTGGGGCGTCCAACATTTGATGCATCCGGCTTTGGGAGAACCGGTGTTTGCCGAATGGTATGGCTCCGATGCGCTCAGGAGTGTATGTCAAGAATTAATGGCCTGCGAGGAGGGAGACTTGCAGCTTGGTTAGCTTCATACCTCCTCTCATCTTGTTCGAAACAGGGGGTTGGATTCTGATACACCCCTGTGATCATCAGAACTTTTCAACCTTCTCATCAACCCTGAACGCCACAAATTCGCGTTGCGATGGCACCGCGATGACCTGCCCCCTACAGCAACCGAAGACCAGGAACGCCAATACCTTGCCGTCCAAGCCTATGGCGTTCAATGGAACACGGCGCTCTATCCCGACTCTTGCCTCTACATCGTACCAAAGACGCACAATAGGCCTCGGACAGATATCCAACGTGCTCAGTCCTCTTCGCTGAAGCCACCTGCCGACCCGCTGCACATGCCTGGAGCGATTCAAGTCCAACTTGCCCCGGGAGAGACCGTATTCTACGACAATAATATTCTCCACTGTGCGACGTACGATCCAAGCCAGGTACGGGCTACGCTGCACGCGTGCATGGGCGATGCGAGAGGTGGAGGGAAGAGGGCACGGAATATCCTCCAGCATGATCTGCGATGGATGAGGAGCGAGACATTCGCAGATACGCTCCCGAAAGAAGGACCGACGAGAGGGATGTGGAGGAAGCTGATTGACATGGCGGGGCAAGCTGACGGAAAGGAACTTGGATACTCACAGGCAGACTGAGCATGGGCCGATCTAGCAGTATTCAATGTATCACCGTAGGCTATAGCGAGTCTTCGAAAGTATTACATCGCCAGTTGTGATTGGGACGGCCAGCCATTTTTGGGCCAGCAATGTCACGCGAACTACGGCACTCTCTCCAATCCGTTGACGCTGATATAGGCTTTCATGCGTGTGAGCGCGTGCGGGGTTCGTTGTCACGTTTCTTCTATTTGAGAGATCGCTTTGAAGATCGGCCAAGAGTCAGTCTAAGCACAGCCCCAGATGAAATCAATACATTTTCGATCCCTGGTGAGGGCCGATTTGCATAGTTGGCGCGGAAGGCAGGCCGATTCACAAGATAAGCGAAACTGTTCGAGAATCTAGGGTTCTGGGCTTATTGCGTTGGACAGATCATTGGCTTCCCAATACCAGGTACGCGCATAATCATGTCAAAGCCGAGGGATACCGATAACGAGATAACAAGAGAGAGAGACGCATCTCATCTCGACGCAGCAAGCCTAACCTAACGACGCCCGGGAGTTGGAGCCTAAAGCGCGTCATAGCACTGGACTTAGGCGATCCATGTGTCTGATCAGCTGCTGTCGGAAATCAGTTCCTTAGAGCGAGAGCAAGTATGTAGCCACCTTTTCTTCTGTCAATTGAGAATCAAAGTCGAGCTTACATTGTGGAGAGCTCGGAGAAACGGTCAAAGGACTCGGGATAATATCCGAACATTAACGTGAGAACGCTTCTTGTGTCTGCGCGAATAGGACGGCTTTCAAGTGGTTTTATGTTTTAGGTGGATACAAGTAGGCCTTCACTTCACCGAGCGGCATGCGGCGGACGTGGGGGCCCGATACACCCGCCCAAGCAGCTTGTCCGCAGCTTCGTCCGTGCGCCTCTCTACTGATTCATTGTGACTCGCATGCAGCGGGAGTCATGCTTGTAAAGCAGCCATGGGGGCTTGGGCCATCAATCTATCCAATAGCAAGCTCTTCAAAATCACTCACCTCCCAAATCCATAAAAGCATGATCATGCGGTCATCAATCCTAACCTTCATCCCCATCGACGACTCATTCCCGGGCCCTAAGGAGATTGTGTTCCCCAGATGGGGACTGCACGTCAAGATCGGTCGGGATTGCGGTCCGAGCACCATTCCGGATGACAGGCACGTCTATTTCGACTCGAAGGTGTTGAGCCGACAGCATGCAGAGGTTTGGGAGGAGCTTGGAAAGGTGCGCGATTGTTCAGAGCTCCGACCGCTGGCAACCACTAACCACTGCGAGCAGATTTGTATCAAGGACACGGTGTCAGCCAACGGAACGTTCGTCAATGGTTCCCGTCTATCAACCGAAGAAGAAGAATCCGGCCCGGTGGAGTTGCATTCTGGTGATACGGTCGTAAGTTGGTTTGTGGTCCGTCTAGCTGCCTATGATTTCTAATCCATGAGTTCAAATCATAGATCCTCGGGGTAGACATCTTTGGAGGCGATAAAAGTACCATAATCCACCATAAGATCAGCGCTTGCGTAGTTCTCGAGTAGTAGCACTCGCGAGTCAGAAGGCGCCACGTATAGAAGAGTTTTTGTGGTGCACCTTGGAAGAGTTCGCACAGAAGGAGTTGAACTTGTTTTGATTGAGATAGACGGCTATTCAATGACGAATGTTTGGGTTCGGAGGAATGAAAGATCTTGTCCTCTTTCCATGCCCTTGAGGTAGCATCATGATCAGGGGGCAAGGGATTACGTTGGAGTCGAGTATATGTCTCGAAAGGAGTTGAGCTCGCCACATCAGGAGTCTGTTGCCAAACGGCAAACGCCAGGACGCTGTCTAATGAGTTGTTTAGAATCAGCCTGGGACGATGCCGTTTAACTGCACTCTCTTCATACTTCTCGTAATGGTTGCTCATCACCTCAGAGAGACAGAGAGAGGAAGAGAGGAATCGGGGCCATGGAATTCCAGCTCAGTGAGATAGTTGCAAATCGGGCATGCAAGGCCCCAGACGGCAGGTTGTTGCACTCCGAGCGTCGATCATCAAAATGAATGAATGAAATCTAAGACTTCGGCATCGACATAATTGGGCTGAAGAGAATGACACAGCCATCCTCTGCGGAAGTGGCTTCGAGGGCAGGCCCATAGTCACGAGTGTGGAGATGATTCAAGGTCACTAGACGTTTGACCGGGTCCTTATCAGCAAAAGACAAGGAGAAAAGACAGGAGGTGTCCCTCACCTCGGTCTCGGAGACAGCCGAAGACGAGGCACGACTCAACAACAACTGAGCTACACGCCTAAAAGGCTAGGAGGCATTGTAAGTGCACTGTACACCACGATGAACAATGCACTATGTTTACTGGGAGTTCCTCACCTGAATCATCCGCGCGGAAGGAGTAACATGAACATTCATGAGGTCCTATCTGATCGCCGACGAGATAGCTGGCATGGGCAGGGAAGCAGGGCCGCAAGGAAGCACGGTGGAGGAGGAGTCGCGACGGCAAGGCATCGGAAAACAACAAAGCAGCATTGTCTTGTTTCAGACTGGTAACCACGACGTTAAGAGAGGACGGTGGACGGACGCTAGCATGTCGTTGAGGCTATGCTCGACTCTGATGTTTCAGCCTTAATGAACGGTCCGAAAGTCGGAAATGAGAGTCACTGATGCGAGATTTCAAGTGGGGCTGGGAGCTCGTTGCTGGCAGGATCGGCGGCACCACTGAAGTAGTAACAACGAGGGATACTAGATTGATAGCGTCCTTGACGAATATCGCTTCATGGATTACATATCGTGTTTTGAAGGCCGGGTTCGTCGGTGAAAGTCGGGGAAGACGATAGAGCCAAACATTGGAGTTTGCTGCCGCTCTCAAGTTCCCTCTACTGCCATCTCCACCCCTCAAAGACCACGACCACGAATTCCCGCCCCTCCCGCCCCGCCCTCTCTTCAAAGAACAATACTCTACACGGTGAATCCATTTTCGAATAGAGGCAGTATACAGCTCAGGCAGCCAATCCTCCAAATGCCTCCTGCTGTGTCTCCCTTCCAGAGCCATCTCGCTCCACAGTCTCAACAACAGCAGCACTTACAACAACAAATGCAGCAACAACATCAGCAACAGCAGCAACAGAACATCCAACCGCCAAACGCATTCTTCCCATCATTACATCTATACCCGCTCAACGAGTCCTTCGTGCCCAAACAGATCGCACTCGCACCTCAGAACGGTCGCGTGAAGATCGGCCGGCAGACCAACGCCAAAACCGTCCCTGGTGAACGGAATGGGTATTTCGACTCTAAAGTCCTTAGTAGGCAGCACGCTGAGATATGGGAGGAGGGTGGCAAGGTGCGTTTTGCACGGTGGCGAGATCGTGCCAGCCAAGGAGGGATGTTTTTCGGCAGTACTGACGGACAACCCCGACACCCCTCTCCCTCTCCTACCTAGATATACATCAAAGACGTCAAATCTTCGAACGGGACTTTTATCAATGGCGAGCGACTGTCTCCGGAAGGCGTCGAGTCTGAACCGTTCGAGCTGAAATCAGATGATACCGTCGTAAGTATTCATTCAAAACGTCACATTATCTTCAGTCACTACAACCCGCTCAATCCCCCTCTCGGCTATGAACGATCTAGGAATTCGGTATCGACATTGTTGGCGAAGATAATAAAACCATCATCCACCACAAAGTTGCCGCAAAAGTCTTCTGTATCTTCACACCGGACGATCTCCAATCCCTCCCCCTCCATCAAGGCCGGCGTCCTGGAAACATGCAGAATCAGCTTCAAACCACCAACCAACTACAAAATAGCGCGTTGGGTGGCATGGGCGCACCCCGTGTGGGCAAAAGTGGTCTGACATTTGATCACATCCTGAACCGTCTACAGGCAGAGCTCGCCAAAAGCAGGGAGACTGGGAGCGAGCTAAATCAGCTGACAGGTACCATGGTTGATATCCAGGACACTCTTGGCGGTTCGTTGGTGAGTTATACAGATGCTATCGCTTCGACGATGGACCTAACTTGAAGACTGACCTTTGTCTTAGCAGCCGTCAAACCTTCCTCCATACCCCTCCAACCTCCCGCCCGTCAGGCCACCTGTCGATTCATCGACGACTTCACAACCCACGTCTACCACCGATGCCGCTGCCCTCACCGCCTTGCAAACCCAACTGCATGACACACAGAGCACACTCCAGTCCCATCTCGACAAGATCCGGCATCTGGAAGGCTATGTCGCCGAGCAAGAGGCATTGAAGCGGGACATTAGCCACATGCAGGCGCAGATCGATGAGAGGAAACAGGAGGTTGAGATCCTTCTGAGGCAACGGCGGTCGGAACATGAGCCTGATCATCGGTTCAGCCGGAGACGAAACGAGCCGCACCACTCTGAGGAACAGCATTCCCAACAGTCTCCATCCGCCATGGACGTGGATGAGGATTCTGACGATGACGACAATAGGAGCGTTGCCACTGCCGTACCGGAAGACCGGGACGGTGTTGGGGGTGGGAACGACTCAGAAGATGAGCGAGATCAGGATGAGAGGAGATCGCGGAGGCATGCCGATGAGTTTGGAAGGCCAAGGACACCGGAACCGACAGGACATATGTCCGATGATGAGTACGATGAGGAGCACCGATTGGCCGAACAAAACCAACAACATGAAGCCTTCCGGGAGTTCTCTGACGCTCACAACATCTCGTCCACGGCAGTGTCTGCTATAGTGTCGGCGCCACCTCTGCCCGGTTCTTCGCAACCGAACGCCGACCTATCAGAGATCTTCAACCAAAATGCCATGTTGGCAACTCGCTTAGAGACGTTGACGTCGCAGCTCGAGTCGGCAATGGAACTGAGCAAGTCTTTGCAGTCGCAGGCGATGATGGCGCAGTCGACAATAGCAATCCTGGAGTCCAAGGTTGGAACCCTGGAGATGTTCGTGAACGAGCAGCAAAGGGAGAAAGCGGCGTCTCCCAGCGGTCCCTCCACAATGGCTGAAGGTGTATCGTCGGCCGACGACGACTCGCGGACACCGGAACCTCCAGTCGCGTCATCTGAATCCATGGAAGTTGAAGCCTTTATCGCTCAGAGCAGATGGGACGAGTGGCGGGAGCGTGTGGAAGGCGGCTGGAAGACTGAGCGTGAGACCTGGGATGCGGAGCGTCAACGGCTTGCCACTGCCGTCAAAGAGTGGGAAATCCGGACGGTCGACCTCGAGCGGAAAGAGGGTGAGCGTCGGGAGAAGGAGGAGGCTGCCTTGGAGCGTGCGAGGCGGCAGCAGCACTCGACGGGATTTGGCTCCCCGTCATCCGATGAGGAGGACGATCATGTCGATGTGGCCGAGGATGGTGACATCGACGCATTTCATAGCGGAGACAAGAGGCTGCCAACCATGGTAAACGGCTTCACGTCGCCAAGGAAGATCGGCGGAAAGGCCAACGGCAATGGTATACGACGTCGGAAACCGCATGGCAAGACCAACGGGATCGCCAACGGGGTCCTTCCCTCTCCCGTGTCATCTCCATCCTCCTCGATATCGTCGACATATGCTGCAGCCCAACAGCAACGGAGAGGGTCAGAGTCTCCGACTACGCCGGAGCACCATCATCATCCACTCGGAGTCATGAATGGCAAGCTTCCCATCTCACCCCCCAACACCTCACCTCCCCGTTCGATCGCTCATGGCGTAGCAGGAGATGATGGCAATGACGACGACGATGACACGGAGGAACCTGTCGGCGATGGGGAGAGTTCGCTCGGGTTGGTGAATGGGCACATCTCCTCATCACAGTCCTCTCTCCCATCATCTGCTGCCAACACCGATGGGGGAAAGGGTGTCAGCAAGGGTAGCAACAGCTTCGTGCACTCTGCGCAATCCTTTGCGGACCGGAATGGCCTGGGGTCGAACAGCGCGTCACCGTTTACGCAGATGTTCGGCGGCGACTACGTGAGCAGAGTTTTATCATCGTCTTTCGCCTGGATCTCCATGGCGTCGGCGTTTCTCCTGTTTGTTTGGACCATCACTGATATTGTCTTCCTCTTCCTCTTCCCTTCTTTTCGCCTCACCACCTACGGTGATCCAATCATCTCGGACTGCGTCGCTGACCTCCCAACGTGTCTTTCCTCCATCCCTCGGCCTCTGCTATTGTCAACACTCCTCGAACAGCCTCTGCCCTACATCTCCGCTGCAAGCATGGTAGTCATCGGCATCGCAACATGGACAATAGTAAATCGGGAGAGAATGGGTGTATGACGACAGGGCGAGACACGTCCTCAAAATCGTCACAGTCTGGATCTCCTGTCGTCATGTTCGCCCTGATTCAGCATTTCCCTCCTGGATGATCTCTCGCTTTCGCTTTGCCCCACCCATCTCGTGATGTCGATGCTTCCTTTTCACCGCTGTAGCATGTCTTGTGTCTCCTTTTGATTGATTGTTCTGACTGATTCCTGTGTAGCCATTTACTCGTTCTCGTTCTCGTTCTCTTCTCTTAGGGCCGACGCTTTACTATGCGCTTTATCCCTGTGGCACGTTCGCTCGCTCTCTCTCTCTTTCTCTCTCGATTCTTCTTCTATCTTTTTCTGATACTTGAGCGTCGATGCGCAGGTTCGACACCTTATGTTGACCGCCGCCTTGGTGTATTTATGCCCTCCGATGGATATTTGTGACGACATCATTAATGATACGCTTTATGCCTAGACTCGTCATAACCAAGGATCGCTATCGATTTGTCCTATCTCGGCTTAATGTCACTGAATGGAGCCGGAAGAGACGTAAAATTGACTGTTCTGCTGGACCTTGTGGAGGGTGGAGGCGCAGACAGTGGTGCGTCGACTTTAGACTGCATGCCAACGCCACCCTAAAACCCTGATCAACCAACCTGCTCCTCGAGCTATGTGTATCGGCAGCGCGCTTCGGACGTCGTCCACTTTCACTATTCCCTATCCTTGGAGATTCAAGATGCCCAGCCCAGTCCACTCAGTCAGCCTATAAACTTCAAATCGCATTGACATCTCAACGCTGAGGTTCGCAACTCATGACCCCCGTGCGCAAATAAGAACGGGCGCTACATGGATGCATGACACACAGATCCGATGCAGTTATAACGCCGCGTCAGGGGGTGGCTTGCCGCTCTGAGTCAACAATTCTGTGGTCGAAGGTGCGGCGGGCATCAGCAGAAGTGTGAAAACCTTATTGGCCCTTATACTGATAAGCTCCATACAGTATTACGTTTCTAGAAACGTGATTACATCTAATAAGGTTGGTAAGGCTTATGAGATCTCTACATTTGTCATCGCATTTTTTGTATTTTGCTGATACATTGCCCTTGCCAGGACAGAACAACGGAGGTCAAAATACAGAGTAACAGATACAGAGAAGGTTGGATCAAATGGATCATTACCTCCATGGGTCTCGCAAGAGTGAGGGGGAGGGTATTGTCAACTCCGCCGTCCACTTGCCTTTATCTGCGAACTAGGAGGCAATTGGGCCCCACCTCTATTTTGGGCGAGAACACGTTGGTGAAGTTGTTCCTGCTCCGCAGCAGGACAGGGCCTTGTGTGGGCACTCGCAAGTGCACCCAGGCTTCGAGAAGGTCAGGCCACCCTATCGCTCGTTATTATAATAAATGATTTGCGTTTGCTCACAAGATAACGGTTGGATCTCTCCAACCATCACACAGGCTTGGGGATCCGCCAAGCGCCAACTGGAAGTCAGACCTTTCTCATGCTCGCCCTCGCTCTCAGTGCCATCTGCTTTGTATTCACGTCGGTTGTGAAGGCGGATTTTAGTCAAATAGTGTATGCGAACGACTCATCGATCCAGTGAGTAATGATATCCTATGAGGGCTCTTGCTGTGTTAATTTGTATGGGCCCCAGGTATACTTCAGGGTGAGTGGCCAAGTCATACCTCGTCTCGTCCGAAAGAGGTGATACAAACATAGTTCACCCACGTGTTCACTGTACCAGAGTATGTAGCTTGCTCTGCCGCGCCCGTTGAATCGGCCCCATTGACGATCCATCTACTTTGTTTTGAGCTCAGGTTTGGACGAGTTACTCGAATCCTGCTCCGTGCACGCCAGTCGAATGGGATGGAGGCTTATGGACTGGGGGTGCAATCCCAGTGATTGATTTCCAGCAAGCGGTCGGGGATAAAGCAGATGGTGGGGTGTTACCCATCACGTTCTCCTTCACTTTCACTGGTGCGTTGATCTTATCTTTGGCAACACTATCGCGCGCTCATACCCTGGACAGGGACTGAGTTCAATGTGATTGGAAATGATTGGCGAGATGGCCTGGTTACCTTCACACTCGACGGCCAGTCGGAGAGTCCATACGACCTGGGCAAGGCTACCAATATCACTGGTGCTCGATGCAGGTTCCCTTGGTACACTCGAACAGGATTGGCACCAGTCCAACATACTTTCGAATTCAACCTCACGCAACCGTCCGCTTTCGTTACCCCTGAAGGCGGAACTGAGATTTCCGGAGCCAATACGTATTTCGGCATTCAATTCTTCTATTACTCGTGAGCCCGTCGAGTCAGCGCCCATTAGAATCCAGTTCCTGACTGTTGGGGCCGTTACGAAAGGTACACGCCCTTGTCCATGCCCGCATCCACATCCAGCACTTCAGCAGCTTCGATCACCAGTGCTACGTCTCAAGCCACCCATCATACGAGTAACACGGCTGCCATCGGCGCTGGTGTGGGAGTCGGAGTGGTCCTCCTCATCGCCATCGCCCTCGTCCTCTACTTCTGCTTACGCACCAGGCGTCAGCAAGATGATTCGGTCGACAACTTGAGGGGGCAAGGATCTGCACTCCCCCATCAGCAGCCCTATCATCCTTCATCTATGGTGGCCATGCAGACCGGTCAATCGTTTGCAGTCAATCCCCAATACTACGCCCAGCAACCACCACACAACCCTCAAGGACCATTCAGTCCCACGGGAGTGCAACAATACTCAGATCTGCCAGCCACTCAAGCATATCCTTATGTCATCCCCACGATGTCACGGTCTCCCACTTACGAGGACGGCCAGGACTTAGCGAGCAAAAGCTCAAACAGCGCTCGATCCCCGACCACGTCTCCTCGACCGGCCTCGTCAGAATCTTTATCTTCATCTGCTCGACCGCAAAGCATGACCGCGCTGAGTGATACAGATATCCGGAGGGTCGCACAGATGGTCGTGGGCATGTTGCCACAAAGCGGAGCGGAACAAACCTCTCGGCCTCTCCCAGCTCCTCCTCCAAATTATAATGAGAGCTAGGTTGAAGGGCTCGAAAAATGTGTGGAGCGTGGAGCCTCCACCAGCAGCCGCCGAAAATTAGGAGGGGAGTCTGCGGTTCGGGATCCAGGCGAGCGTCTCTGTTGCCTCCTATGATCCGACTCCATTCTACTCTTCCCGAAATGTAATCAAAGTTGTCAAGATGAAACAGCAAGACTTCTACTGTTGTGTGCAAGTGTGGTCAAACCCTTGACGATAGAGACAACAGGCTCGAATTAAGTGAACCTCAAAGTAGGGTACAGCGAGTAATGCCTAGTTCAAAACACCGCTTATAAACAGCCATTATGAACGGGTTTATAACCATGTTTTCGAAAGAATGTCCGAAATGGATGTGTTTCCAAACCTATTGGCCTCAGAGGCCGCAGGTCCTGAGATTTGTTTTGGCCGCGATCCCACCTTTGTTTCCTACCGGATATCAATCCTATAATGCAGCATGTACCACAGGAAGCATACTCCATGGCTAGACCAGGATATACGCTTGTGAGCCTCCCGTCCAAAGCACGTGTGAAGAAGCTCGCAGCGGAGCAGAGGGACTTGAGGAGTTGGTGTCACAGCCCGTTAGGTAACAAACAGGGTATGACTGAGAATTAGGCCCGTGGTGATGCGTTGCTCAAGAATCAGCTGACAGCCGCAAAAGGTACCCCCACAATAGACAGTGATCCGCGCTCTGGTGAGTGCGGAAATCCGGACGGACATATGAACCTCCAAGCTCTGATATCACTTGAAGGGCATCAAGAGCGTCGAAATAGGCCTGGCGGGTAGGAGGAGGATTCAAATCTGAGGGACCCTCTGGACAAGCCGTAGTAGGCGGTACGGTAGTCTCCAAGGACGGCTCAAGTTTCTTCATTAAGCATTGTTTATATACAAACCTAGATTGTATTTATAAAACCGCGTTTACAACCATGTTATATTGATTGTACCTTTTCTCAGTATACCTTACCTCAAAGTGTCTCGTTCTGCCTTGCCTTGCACTTCATGATTACTTGCGTGCAGTAACGCTCGTCTGACTCTAAATAATTGATCTGTCGATACGAGGCTTAGGGCACTGCTACTAATAAATCACAAGTCCCCAGAGAGTATGGTTCCAACCCCAAAGGTCCACCATATCTGAGCAACTGAACAACTGGGTAGCATATCTCTTGGCGAGCTGCGGGTATTCAATAGCCACGACCGATATGATTCTCGGCCCCAGGCTCGGGGTCGAAGAAGTGACCCGCCCTGACCTAGACATAAACCTACTGACCTCGAAGAAGTTCCAAGAAGTTCGGCCTGGTGTCAAGGGCCGGAGCCATGAAGCTTGCCTCCCATTCCCTCTGCCTTCGGTACCAGCATCCTCTCCACTCGCTTGCGCCTAGTCAGCCACAGGGCCGAGCAATACATACTAAACTCAGACCACACCAGGCATTATAGGGACATTGCGGCCAAGGCACTCCCGCCCGAGTCCGAGTGATTCAGCCGTCAGGCCAATGTGGACCGCACCAGCAACGTGTCTTCGTGCATTCCGGCTGCAACATATCATCGGAGCGCTCCTCTTTCTTGCATCAATCCATTTTTTCTTGTTCTCCGTGAGCGCCTGCTTATCAGCCGAGCTTTCCGCGATCTAGAAACTCCGATGAATTAACAATATCTTTTCTTCACACTGTAGGGTTACGTATCTTCCTCCTACATCGATCCAACAGCGAGGACTTCGTCCATCTCGCACCAAGCAGGATCCGGAGGTGGAAGGGTCCTTGTTACAGGGGGTGGCGGTAGCATAGGTTTGCTTGGCAATTGGCAATATTTGGTATTTATGTTAATCTCAGTCTATGGTCTAGGAAAGCACCTAGTCCGGCGGCTACTCTCGGGCGCGGTTACAGTGACCATTCTTGATACCACCTTCGACCAGAAAGACCTAAAAGCCATATACTCGGAGTTTCCATTCGCCCGCGAGCTACTCCACGTCAAAACTGGGGATGTACGGGATACAAATGTCCTCAGCGATGTCATGACAAGTGACGTGGACGGAGTGATTCACCTCGCTGCCGTGTCTCGCGTGCAATGGTGTCTAGAGGATCAAGTGGAATGTTCGAACGTGAACGAGAAGGGAACAGATGCTGTTCTGCACGCTTTACGAGACCTAAACCGCCTCGACCGAGGTCGCCGGTGGTTTGTGCTGGCATCCTCACGATCAGTCCACGATGCCCAAACCTTCCCTACCACGAAGGACGAGCCCGAAGCAACACCCACCACCAACGCCTATAGCGCCTCGAAGCTCGCCGCCGAGAAGATCCTAGAGACGCACATCCAGTTGCATGCACAGGATGCCTCTGGGGGCAAGCTTTACGCGACCGCGTTGCGACTTCCCAACGTCTACGGAGATGTATTTGATCATGTCGACCGCTTGGTACCCTCCATCTTCACTCAAGCCCTGTCTCATCAAACAATACAAGTCGTAGGAGGGCAGCAGAATGTAAGGCGCCTTTTGGTCTTATAGGACGTGACAATTAGAACTAAAAATGAATTGAAAACATCTAGCTCGACATGCTGTACATCGATGATTGCGTCGACGCCTTCATTTTAGCCATTAAGGGTCTCGATACACGCTCTCGAAGATGGTCTTTATTCGCTCCTAGAACGTATCTTGGCATCCTCGACGTGACTTCCGGAAACGTTGACGTTTCCGTCGCGTATCTCGTTGACAGGATCGTCCGGTTGACCCGATCGAAATCGCCTATCCGGATCATTCCTAGCGGCGGCAGCAGCAGCAATACATTCGTATCAAACGTGCCAGAGTACGAAGGCACCCAAAGCAGCGCCCCGCGCCTATCTGAACTCGAAGATGCAATCCCCATTGATGACGGCTTATTATATCTGACTCAAGCATATCTTGCGCGAATTGAACAAGCCCTGACCGATCAGATCAACTCTGCCTGCTCTCAACCCGCACGACCAGTCACCGATACCGATCTCCTGAAGCTCGACGACTGCACTGTACACATCACTGTCGATGTCCAAGGTCAATCGCATGCCTTGGACAATAAAGACCTAGGAGCCTTCATGATGAATGAAGATTTCCCTCCTAAGCCCATGAAAACATTCGCGACGCGACGCGAATCGGATGGGAAGACGATCGTTAGGATATTCGGGAACGCGAAAAAGGGCAATAAGCATAAACGTTGGCTCGGAGTGACACTGCCCATCACAAACGACGGCGTGTTTCAAGGCGAACTGCCTGGAGTGGTCCCAGATGATGTGAAAGCGAACAACACGCTTGTGGATTGGGAGTTGGATGTGAATGCAGAGCAAGGGACTGTGCGCCTTGTCCTTGCGGGAACGGATTATCAACTTCATCCCGTTACACCACGCGGTACAATCAACCTCGTCAGTCGAGAGACAAACATCTGGCCGTTTCGCATTATTCCCATGTGCTGCAAAGCTCCCCTTCCTTGGCCGTTCATAGGCGATGATCGTACGTCTAGCTCTACCGAATGTCATGGGTGAAGCCAACCGCTTTACATTGCTCATCCCAAATCTTGCGATTTCAGCGATTGACTACATGGTGGAATATCAAAAGTACTCCACAGAACGTCCCTTCCTCGCGTCTCCCGCAAAGGCGCTATGCTCTCGACTCCAAAGAGCAAGAACTAAAGTCAGGCGTGACCTTAGCACGCTGTCTGTCGAGACCTTCAACGAGCCACGGTCCCACGAGACCTCGATACCACGCGAATGGGTGGACGCGTATCCAGCACCTTGCTCAAACATGTGTAGCCTTCCGACGGTTTGTGTCGATACGGGAGACTGTCAGTGTGTTTTGTCCTCGTGCCCACCCATTCTGTCCCGAAAGTCGTCCGCGCAATTCGACGCATCGTCAGACCCGTCGGGTGTCCCGCTCTCTCCTCAGGCAGTGGGCGACACCGAGGTCCGCACCCCGCTCGTCGACATGGTGGTTAGGTCATCCTGGCGAGGTGTCATTCGGCCTCAGGCATTGACGGTCATCGATGCAGGGGTCATACCGCGAGTATACGTTGGACCCTTCACGCCGAAGGATCAAGAGTGGCGTCAAAACGATACGGTCGGCAAGACAGTTCATCGACTCAGACCCCTCAACTGCTTTTCGGCTGATTCGTCCATGGAGCTGGCGCTATTACACATGAACGTATCAGTGGAGGAATCGGATTACACTTTCATTCCGATGCATCAAGGTCGAGATGGTGTAAGTTGTCCATTTTCAAGGATAGCCTAGGTCTAGCCACGTAGCTGACAAACAAAAACGCCCCGAACTATAACGAATCAACAGGCAACCGAGAGGCTTCCGCGCACTTACGAGTTCAACATCGTCAACACCCCTCACTTCGACCCTCAACGAGTGATCATACCTTTCACCCATGATTGGGGACTGTGTATGGCCTTTGACTGGCAAGTGTGGGGCATGCGCGCGAAGAAGAGTGGGGGTGCCGGAAAGTTCGATCCATACATCAGATTGACCACGGCCTGGACAACGATGGGTGACCTGAACAGCCCGTGTTATCGCCCAGCTCAGGATGTCGTCATGCCGCCTCGTGGATGTCTCTCCCCGCAACTATTCGAATTGTTTGGGAATATTTCGGACGTCCGACCCGCACGCGATCGTCGCGTCTTGGTCACCTTCAAAGGCAACACGTGGGGGACAGGCGCGGTCGTACGAAAAAAGATCATGTGCAGTCGCATCAACGAGGGAGGGATCACCAACTTACCTGGACGGAGGCTGATCACAACCCATCCAATTGCTGCTGTATGGGGCAACTATGGAGGGCGACCTTCGTATCTGGCGATGTTAAATGACACCATCTTTTGCGTCCATGCGATCGGTGTCGCAGGTACTTCCAAATTAGCTTTGATCCCCGCCTTCTGAATATACGACTAAACTCCTTTTCCCACAGGCTGGGCCCCAAGGCTGACAGATGCTCTATATGCTGGCTGTATCCCTGTGATCATCGGCCACACCACCCAGTTCCCATTCTACGATATGATCGATTGGGGAAAGATTTCCGTACGCATTGAAACATCAGAGATCCATCGTATAGAGGAGATTCTCGTTACTCGATATACGATCGAGGACGTGGAGCGTCTTCAGGCGAACATCATGCTCGTCCGCGATGCGTTCGTCTATCCCTTAGACGACGTGAGCCCCGACACGTTCGTAGAGAAGATGTTCCACAAGAGGGGCCCGCTCTTCTTTGCGTTATATTCGACTCGGATGCGGATGTTGACTAAGTGGCCGACCGATGCAGTGTACGACAGGCCGTGATTTGAAACCTAGTTACTCCAGATGCTGCCAGCTTGTTATGGTGGATGTTATACCCTTGTTCGCTGTCGCCAGATAGCAAGACTCTTCCAGGGTTTGTGTTCAGTTGACTGTTGTAGCTTTGTAATGATAGGGACTTGTGCGGGTTCGAGGATGCGATTAAGATTTTGGGAATTGACCATTTCTCCAAGGTCACGCTGACACGGGGACGGGTGAACTGCCATTGAAAGCATCTAGTACGCTATCCTCACTCCAGTACAAGATTTTGTCTATGATCTGTGTGGCTTCGCTTAGG
>WSTV01000498.1:5747-21978 GCA_019632285.1 Tulasnella sp. 332 | reverse complement strand
AACAGAAAGATGCGAATGGGATAGTAATGTAGGACTTACACAGTGTTACGGGGAATGATCTTGGTGAAGACACCACCAGTGGTCTCGATACCGAGGGTAAGGGGGCAGACGTCGATGAGTAGGATATCACCAGTGCCTTCCTCGCCGGAGAGGATACCACCCTGGAGAGCGGCACCCCATGCGACGGCCTCATCGGGGTTGATACCCTTGGAGGGTTCCTTGCCGTTGAAGAAGTCCTTGAGGAGGGACTGAACCTTGGGGATACGAGTGGAACCACCAACAAGGACGACCTAGATGATTGAATTGCCAGTTAGAAATTTTTCATAAATCAATCCCAATGGGGGAATGGCGTGCTTACATCATCGATTTCCTCCTTGGACTTGCCTGAATCCTTGAGCACCTGCTCGACGGGCTTCAATGTACGCCTGAACAAGTCCATGTTGATCTCCTCGAACTTGGCGCGAGTGAGGGTCTCAGAGAAGTCGTTTCCACCCTCGAACGATTCGATCTCGAGCTTGGTGGACATCTGGGACGACAAAGTACGCTTGGCCTTCTCAACTTCACGCTTAAGCTTTCCCAGGGCGCGAAGGTCCTTGGACACATCGGTGCCAGTCTTCTTCTTGTACTGCTTGACCATGTAGTCCATGACGCGGTTGTCGAAATCTTCACCACCGAGATGGGTATCACCAGCGGTAGCCAAGACCTCGAAAACGCCATCATCGACGGAGAGGAGCGAGACATCGAAGGTTCCTCCTCCGAGATCGTAGACGATGATGTGGGTCTCGTCTGCGCCACGGGAGTTCTTCTTCTTGTCGAGACCGTAAGCGATCGCGGCGGCGGTAGGCTCGTTGACGATACGGAGGATGTTGAGACCAGCGATGACACCGGCGTCTTTGGTGGCTTGACGCTGAGCGTCGTTGAAGTAGGCGGGGACGGTGACAACAGCGTGGGTGACCTTCTTTCCGAGGTAAGCCTCAGCGGTCTCCTTCATCTTTCCAAGGACCATGGCGGAGATCTCTTCGGGAGTCTACGAGCAGGAATGAGCGAGATATGCGAAAGAGACAATTTTTTGGCATGAGACTTACGAAGGTCTTCTTGTCGCCCTTGTGCTCGACCTCGATGATGGGCCTGCCCTGCTTATCGATGACGGAGAACGGCCAGTGCTTCATGTCCTTCTTGACATCAGACTCCTCGAATCGGCGACCGATGAGACGCTTGGCGTCGAAGACAGTGTTCTTGGGATTGGTGTGGTACGCGTTCTTGGCGGCATCTCCGACTCTGAGATATTATAGCTTCAGTTACGCGTTGGACAAGCTAGTCAGGCGCATGATAACTCACAATCGTTCCTCGTCGGTGAAAGAGACCCATGAAGGTGTGATACGGTGACCCTGGTCGTTTGCGATGATTTCAACACGTCCGTTCTTCGAGACACTAGAGTCGATGGGGCAATTAGCATCTTGACCACAGCACACGCAACACTTCCATTACTCACCCGACGCAAGAGTATGTTGTTCCAAGATCGATACCAATTACGCTCCCGTAATCCTCCTTTTCTGCGTCTGCTCGAACGGAGGGTGCGGAGATGAGGAGGATAGCGAAGAGAGCGAACAAGACAACAGAGAACGAGGAAGCTAGTCTAGCTAGACCTCCTGAAGGCGAGCGGGAGCGCATGGTGGGCAATGCACAATCTAATGTGGTTTTTGAGGATATGAGGGGGGAAGGGAGGGGAAGGGATGGAGACGGAAGTGTGAAGTTGGTGCACAAATTGGCTCTGAATTTATTCAAAGTCTGACGTGTCGACGTGTCAAGAACCCTGATGTGCTGAGGTAAGCCTCCAGCGGGCAATGCTCCCTCGCTCGGTAAACCGCTGAAACGAAACACAGACGTGGAATACGTGGAATCCCGCCGGCCAGCGCTGAATCCACCACGCCAAGTTGAACTAGCTTTGCGTGATCAGTTGCGATGCTTCTCCTGTCCCACCGCCTCCACGTCGTCAATCGAGGCGTTGTAGATACCGACACTTAGCCGATTATCGAAGCTTGGATACACGTATGGACGCATCCGCATCAATTCCCAGACGTATAGGCACAATCGTGGCCATTGCCTCTGACGATATCCGCGATGTGCAGACGCCAGCGGAATTGAAACTTCGATCGCCGTCATAAGTCCGTCTCATCAAATTTTCACAAGTTTCTCTTCATCCTTCCCTTTCAAAAAGCTGCCGATGACGATAACCTCTGGAGCAACGATATGAGCTTGGTTCGCGGCATTCGTGCTGTTTTGAGCCTAGCGCTGACATCGTCCGTCCGGCTCCGCCTTACCTTGTTACTCAAAGGGGCGGGCTTTCTAGAACCATCTGATGGCCACTCACACGCTTATTGCATTGATTGGCGAAGGATCATCCTCCTAATAAATCTCACTTTCTTGATTGTCATATTTGTTCAGTGGTTCTGCCAACCCTTCTATCGCTCGCTAAGCATCTATAACACTTGTCACCAGCTTCAGATGCCTACCAGCCTCATGACGGCGTTTCTCGATCTTTTATTTCCTAATGTCTTTGTAATCCGTAACCAGCCGTTGACTCCCAATTTCAATCTTGTCCTGGTCTTTGTGAAGCACAAGCCATCGATCACAATAGCGCGGACTGGTCGTCTTTATGAATACCCAAACAGCTGATGCGCGTCCCGTCGGAAATTCAACTCAACCGCCAATGAAATGCTACCAACCAGGTCGAGTATGACAACATCCATGAGTTTGATCAAACCCACAAGCCGGTCCATTCATTCACCATTCGCCTTCCAGCCCTGTTGTACTCTTTTCAACTATACCTCCCGCCGCTGCGACCTTCCAGTCGATGTCATCCCCGTCTTCATGGTGGCGGCCAAAGAGATATCTGCTCGCCCTCTTCCTCGGCGTTCCTCGCGTGCATGCATTATCCAACTTCGTCATGGAGTCCTTATACATAGCAGGTTCGCCTTGTATCGTTCGAACCATCCGATCCCCCCCACTCTCTCTCACACGACTTCCCTTGGCCTTTTCTAGAATGGATGAATGTCGATACAATCATAAGAGGTAATTGGCCTGCGAATACCCAGTAAGGAAACTTTTTTTTTTCATGGGCTTTGCTTTCTCCACTCGCTTAAGATTCGCTTTTATTGGTAGCGTGGCACAGCAAGAAATCATTGGTATGCCAGGGTATCTTTCTCGTGGATGCTACTCCTCCACCCGCACTCCATTCACTGAATATCTTCGCTCCTATCCTTCTTTCCCTCAATCAGCCGCAGCCAATTGGCTCAGTTCGCAGGGACCGTGGTGTACGTTATCCGCGTTATCCAGCACCCCTGTCATACTGATCATCTATCTAATAGCTGTCACCAACAAGACGTATGTAGGCTGTATATCTTCAACCCACATTGTCTATGGTCGTACCGACACTACTCTGCTATCGATCCTTCTGCCTTAGCGTCACCGCCCCCTCTGGCGACATTCACGACTACTATAGCCTGTCGCCTTACTGGTCAGTTCCTTTATTCTCGCTGGTGGAATCCACAGTTTTTCTCTATACATAAACTCTTCATATTTGGTCAGGCAGCCTGACTGCTCCAGTGCACACAACGCCACCGAGCTTAGCGAAGAGCAGATCGAGGCCGTAAGTGTTTTTTTGATCCCATAATGCCGATGAAAGAAAGGTGATCGCTCGAAAATATGAATATCTTTGTGTACAGAGATGTCAATTCATTCAACGGGACGGTCGACAGCTGAACAGCAGCTTTACAAGTGCCGTAAATGATACGGGTTCAGTCGCATTCCTTATGTTATGCCATGCCATCTTGATTCTAAAAAGAAAACTCACCTTCTCTCTCATCCCAGGCGCCTTTGCGGCGCTCAGGTAGGTCTACTGGCGGCCCATCAGCATGACACATTTACCTAACTCACCTTTGTTCCAAAATCCACAGTAGCGCCGTTTTCTACAATGTACTCGCATGGCGTATCACAGGGCAGGATCAATATGCAGAATCGGCCGCTGGGTTTATTGACGCGTGGTTCCTCAATAACGCCACGTCGATGAACCCGAACCTCGATTACGCTTGGGTCATACCTCGTGAATCCGCCGTCACTTCGAAACGTCCGAGATCCATTACGGTAGGCGCCCATGGGGGTAAGGCTTTCAGCTGTGTGAAAGCAAATTTTTTGTTGTTGTTGCTGTTATAGCTGAATCTTTTTCGTTCCCCTCAATCGTGATAGGTTTACTCGACCTTCATTGCATGACGAAGATTGTCTCAGCCATCCAGGTCCTGCGGGGTGCCAAAGCCTCATCGTGGACGTCCGCCAGGGACGGTGCTATGAACGCCTGGGCATCGTCTTACGTCTCCTGGCTACTCTCCAGCCCCATTAGTCTTGCCGAAAGGGCCACGGCAGATGATCACGGCACGTTCTGGGCGGCACAAACAGCATCTCTTCAAGTCTTAGTAGGAAACCTCACCAGCGCAAATGATACATTACAGGCGTTCCTTCAGGGGGCGTATCTAGATCAGATTGATACTGTGGGAGAACAGCCTTTGGAGGCAAGCAAGACGCCACCCCTCCATTGGAGGGCGTTTAATTTGGGTGGTATCATCGTGAGCGACTGCTGTTGTTTATGCGTGGGACTTTGGGCCATGTGGGAAGCTGAACACCTCACTGCTACGTTTGTTCTCGCCAGGTGATCAATAGGATCGCAGAGTATATCGGATGGGACGCTTGGAATATGACTACGGCGGCGTATACTACGGCGCAAACGGCGGTCAACTATGCGATGGCGTTGAACGAGACGGGCGTCGACGTTTCAGAACTCTCGGAATTGATGCCAAGCGTGAGCAGCACGCGGCATAGGCCCAAGTCGTTTTCGAAATTGGACTGATTGTATTTTTCTTCTGGCAGGTTGCTGCAGTCGCATCCCACTACGGTGACATGAATGACGAATACTCGGTGTGGCTTGCGCAGCGTAACCCGGATTACCCGGGGGAGGCGTGGTTCTTCTGGAATCAAGTCAGCGTTCATCGTCATCTCTCTGTTGCGCTACCTCACTCTGATTTCGACTTGAACTATTTATCTTTCATTTTTTGTTCCACAGCCACTGAGTGATTCAGGTCTTACCGTCTACGTCGATTCGTCGGGTTTCCTCACGAACGTCGCAGCGTCTACGAACCCCACGAACTCCAAGGAGAAGAGTGGGGCTTCGATCAGCCGATGCGGTTTAGCATTGGAGGTATTGTGGCTGACCATTCTGATTGCGACTTCTGTATCATGGTTCGCGTCGTAAATCTCGCCGCACTAGTTTCGGGTGCATATTCCTTTGGGCCACTATTCGGGTTATTCTTCGCTTTTTTGGGCTAATGACGATTTCACCTGGCTTTTCATACACCTCTGCGAGCACTATAGTTCACTTCTTCCATGGTCGCCCAAAGCTTGTATTAGTTCGTGGAGTATCGCGCCATAATCTGAATTAGAGTGTTTGGTGGCGCCTCCACCTCGTGATATGTTGCGTACTTAAGCCACATTAGCGTTTAATAGAGCCCCTCTCATTCTACCATCTCCTCGTATCTTCTATCTCTACAACAATAGATGGCTTCACTGAATGTGGTCATTGTTGGTGGTTTGGGCAAGGTGAAACCATTACATTTTACAGAGACTGATTGTGCTGACAAACCCGTCGGACTGGATCTGATCCAGATCTCACAACGGTTGACCAAACTCTTCGTCTCGTCGACCCCAGCTCATCGTGTCAAATCCATTATTCGTCACCAGAATCAAGTTGATACTGTCAAAGCGCTCGCTCCAAATCCAACCTTGGATCTCATCACCCCCATCGTATTGTCTCTTGAAACATCATCAGTGCAGGAGTTCACCGATGCCTTCACGGATTCCGATGTCGTCTACTTCATCGCCGGTGCGGGGGGGAAACCTGGTGAAGATGGGAAAGCTGTTGATAAGAGAACGAAGAAGGTGGACTATGAAGGAGCGGTCAAGGTCTTTGATGCAGTTGAGGGAGTGAAGGATGGTTATAGGAGACCCCATCTGATCTTGGTCAGCGCAATTGATGTGCGCGATACCAAGAAGGTGCCTGACCATTATGTGAGTCCTTCTTGACAGAGTGGCAGGCGAGGGAGATTAAATTATTGACGCCATCCATGGTGTAATATCAAGAACGATGAAGATATTGCAAGGTCACAAAGGGGATGGAAGGCGATAGGGACCTATATGCATTGGAAGTATGAGGCGGACAAGAACTTGTCCAAGCGCGAGGGTTTTAGGTGGACGATCCTTCGCCCTGGAGGGCTAACAGAAGAACCTGGGACTGGAAAGGCTTCCATCGGCAGGACTCATCTTGGATCTATTTCTGTGGGTTCTGAACTCATTCGTACTCTGGATGCGTGTCAATGACTGGGAGCCGAATGGCGATTGGATATTTTGTAGAGAGACGACGTCGCCAAGGTGCTCTATCTTCTCGCGACTCGACCAAAGGCAGCTGGGCTCGCGATCGATTTGATCGGTGGACGGGATGACATGGAGTCGCAGCTGGACGAGTTCATTGCAAAAGGAGTCACGGATTTCCTTGGCTGAGGCGTTGTTGATTGGCCCTGAGAACAACGCGCAGAGGAAGGTCAACAAGGCTGGCTCAGGCGTTGGAAACCATGTACGAAATAAGTAGATAAATCTATATGCCTGAAGTTATAATGCGCCGGCATGAGATAATGGGACTGATATACGCTTATGAAAAGGAGTCATTCGAAGTTTTGGCGAATTTTGGGGGTGGCAGGCTTAGCAGATAACTAGGGGAAGTGAGGAAAGTGATGTGGGTAGCGTCCATTAAGTCGGTACCGAGTCACCAGTAGGAGCTGGAAGATGAACGGAAGTGAGGTATCAGTCAGGAGACTCGGGATGTAAGCTTTATCTCGAAGAATCGTTCCAAAACATGTATGATAAGTTTCTCAACGAAATAAGTAGCCAATCATTAGACAACGGAGATCAATGAAGTGCCATGAGCGGATGGCTTGGTGGTGTCCGCTCGAAGTGTCACTGTTGTGGGCTGTTGTGCTTGTTCGAACCGTGTCCTCGAACGCGCTGGTTCGCGTTCGAATTGTTCGACTAGTCACGTTGCCTTCGACATTGTGCATGTATGGGCGTACCAGGACTATGGGATGTGAGTCAAGGACTGTGTAGCTATCGGAATTTGCTCAACGACCATCGCAGATCCTGCTTCCGGCTGGGCAAACGAGGTCAATGGTTCACCTCACTGTGATTGACGGCTTCGAGAAGAACGAAGGTGGTCGAAGGGGCTACCGAGTCGGGATCGATGCGAGGTGAACCTCTTGACCTTCTCCCATACATCGGGAACCGGGCCCTGATGATCTTCCCAAGTATATGGTTCTTCCACTCGCAATGGGGCCGTGAAGGCGAAAATCCAGAGCTGCGCACCATGTTCTTTCGTATGGCGCGACTCCTCGAAGTACCATTCCTCCCTGTCTTTGTATTCGATGGGCCAGAGAGGCCCAAATTCAAACGAGGGAAGAAGGTGTCAGGACGACAGCATTGGATGGAAGACGGCGTGAAGAAGATGGCCACCGCATTCGGATTCCAGTGGTGGGAGGTCAGTGCGAAAAGGACATTAATACCATTAAGCAACGCTCAGGGAGCATCATCTCATAGGCACCAGGAGAGGCTGAAGCCGAATTGGCGTGGTTGAACTCCCAAGGCTACATCGACGCCGTTTTGTCAGACGACGGTGACACTTTCCTCTTCGGTGCTCAAGTCGTGGTACGCAAGTATGTACTTTGTGGATATTTCTTTATCTAAACTGCCAGGCGTGATATTGACACTCCTTTCTAATTTATGTAGCCCTAGCAACACGTTATCAGGGAACCGTTCCCGTCCAATCAAGAACTCAGAGGGCAAAGATGATGGTAAACACGTCGTAATCGTGCGCGCTGATGATATTCGTCAACGTGAGGACATTGGTTTGACCCACGGTGGCCTCATTCTAATCGGCTTACTCTCTGGTGGAGACTACGATGAAGTGAGACATCTCTCAAATATGATGGCTCTACTTCCCTGACCTTCTCCCGCCTACTTCAGGGCGGTGTTATGCGTTGTGGACCCAAGATCGCTCAAGGGCTCGCGCGGTGTGGATTCGGCGACGAGCTCGTCACCGCCGTGAACAAACTCCCGGAAAACCTCCTACCTGGATGGCTGGACGTATGGCGCAACGCGCTCCGAACCGAACTCCGCACCAACTCACGCCGAATCATTGGTCGTAAATACACGTCACTCGCGAGCTCCATCCCTGACACTTTTCCGAACCTGGACGTTGTACGATCCTACACTGCTCCTGTCACAACCGGGTCTAAGGGCAGACGGGTCCCATACGAGAAGTGGTGGCGCGTTGAACCCAACATCGCCGATATCGCAAGAGTGTGCGAGATGTACTTCGAATGGGGCGTCAAGGCAACGATCGTGAAACGGTTTAGAACCGTGCTTTGGACGGGGGCTGTGATTCGGATATTGAGAAGAGCGGCGCGGGATGAGGATGCGAAGATGAATGGTGTGCCCACGGATGATGAATACTCGAATGACGCGACGATGACACCGAAGAAGAACTCGAAACGTCCACCCAAGCACCTCGCTGTGGGGACGCCGTCGAAGATGATCACGAAATACTTCTCCACGCTCGGTATCAACTCACCGGATAAGACCGCAGGGAATGGAGACGAAGATGAAGACGAAGCTCCATTGATGGTCAAGATCCACTCAACTCGGAATCACGCATCAACAGATGGTCTGCTCGAGTATCGGGTCGAGATCGCTCCCGCTCAGTTGGTCGCGCTCGCGGAATCTGGGGTCAAGGGAGACCGAAAGCTGGACACGGAGCAAGCAGCTCAACAGTTTTCGGACTGCGATGGTGACGGTGATGATGACGACGAAGGTGACGAAAAGGCGAGGAAGGGACCAAAGAAGTTACCTCCCGAGCCATCGGGTCACCTACGTATTTGGCTTCCAGCTTGTATGGTGGAGTATGTTCAACCTGGGATTGTGGAGGAGTTTGAGGAGAAGGAGTCGAAGAAGGCGGCGAAGAAAGCTGGCAAGGGTAAAAGCACCACAGTCAAGAAGATTAGAACAGCCTCTACACCGAAGAGATCGAAGAAGAAGCTGTTGTCAGACAATGATGAAGAGGAGGAGGAGCGAGAGGAAATCAATATCTCCCAATTCGATTCGCCTACTCAACGAAGGGCCATCTCTAAACCGAAGCCACAGTCGGACCCCAAACCAAAGCCGAAGCCAGCACCCGCACCTGCACCAGCAGTATCTGCACCCGAACCGCCCATCATTCCAAAGGGGAAGCATAAGGCTGCGCCTGCCCCAGTAAGGGTCGCCAAGATTGACCGCGCACGAAACGTTTTTGAATCACCTTCAGAAGATGAGGTACATCCACGATCGGAAACTGCATCACGCCCAATCGCTAAGAGCAAAGCAACCACCGCTAATGTTCGACAATCCCTATCCCGCTCGCCAAGTCCGTCACTGCGCAACAGGCCGACACCGCCCGTCACAGAATTATTAGCTCCGAAACCTCTCTTGCTTCCATTCCCTGATATAGATCACCTCACAGAAGAAGAGGAGAGTGAGGCGGATCAACGGCCTATTTCAAAAACTTGTGGTCGATACGGCGCAACAGGATCCATGAGCGGATCCACTCATACAGTAGGGCCGCACCGGACAAAGTCGATAGCCAAGGAGGTGACCTTGCCTGCAGTCGCAGACATCTTTAACGATTGGTCGTCGTCGGATCACGAAACCGTCCCACGACCCAAAACATCCTCCCTCCCAAAAAGCAAGACTTCTGTTGTCACTGCCAAGAAAAGTCGAGCCACATACTCGTTAACTGAGGATGAAAGTAGTTCGCCAAAGAAAAGTCCAAGGAAAGGACTTGAGCACATGTCACCAACGAAACCCAGGGCGCCACAGAATACGTTTACCTTTGGCGCAAGATCAACTTCGCCGTCCCCTTCACACCCCAGGAAACGCACTCCTATGAAGCCATCCAACGGCGTCGTTGCGAACTCGCAAGGAGCTACGACAGAATACATCGAGATTTCGTCATCCTCTGATGACGCACCTGCGGCGTGTCCCTCAACTGGCAAACACACCATATCTGCCTCAGTTGGTAATCAGACATCGATGGCACCGTTAGTCCGAAGTCATTCGACATCTACGAAGCCGGGATCCAAAAGCGTGTCACGGTCTACGGCGTTGGACACTTTTGGCTTTGCGGTGACCACGTCTGCCCGGACGACAGCTACCAAGTCAATCAAGACCCTCCCGCTGGTGGGGAAGGCTAAGGCCACTAATATTTCAAGGGCTCAGACTGCGTTTACGGACGCCTCTGAGGTGGAAATTATTGACCTCACTTAAATGATCTGCTCTCAGGAAGCTCTGACTCGTCTTCTTTCCCATTTACGGTTTATGCATCAATTGGATCTTTGTGATATCAGCCATCTGAGTAAGGTGTGGACTCATGATCTGCGACAAAAGGCGGTGGTCAACTTAACTCTCTCATGGACTACTTGAACAAAAATCTCCTGCTCTCATCCTTTCTCTCATTATATGGTGAGGATGTACTTTCAAGGTGAACATGCACTGGGATCACATCGTATACCAAAGCTTCCTGCCTATCCTTCGGGCACACATGTGTGTTCAGGTATCAAGGCCGTCATATGGGGTTGCGGAGCTCCGCTTGGGATATATCCCAAGATCATGCATTAAGTCTAAGCCGGCAAGTTCTTTTCGGAAATGTTTCCACCACAAGCTTATTTCATCATACATTGCTTTGACCACCAGAGCTGGTTGATCGGGTTATGCAACCCCACGGCAGTACTAGTGGCATCGCTTTGAGCAACAACAGCGGAAAGGGTGATTTGGAGTCGATATCTCCCATCTTCGCTTCAGGATACATTAACAAGCCTTTTGTCATACGATGGCTTGCCCTTGCCCTACCTACAGCCCCGTCTTGTAAAGGTTCCTTTGTCCCCGCAGCGATCTGCTTCACGTCTATCCTCTTCCATCACATTCTTCTTCATCCACCCCCGCATATCGCCTGCTCGATCCACTGGCGCTACTCGACAGCTTCGCGTTTAAGAAACTCGTGATCAACCATGCCTACGTTAGGGCTGCAAGCACTTCACTGCCAGGTTCCTTGAGTCCCTGCAATATGACCACCCAAAAAGGTTGTACTTCCCGTATTGTCTTGAGACCCTGAGGCGAGACGATCCCTATCAGGGGAGAACGTAACCCAGCAGATACAGCTGCTATGACCCTTTAGTGTGTCCATTTCTGTGACATCCAGGGAATCCCAAACCTGGATAGTGGTGTCTAGATGCCCGGTTGCAAGGTGATCACCATTCGGCGAGAACGCGAGGGCAAAGGCTCGAGATTCCATGTGCCTGGCTCGGAGACAGGGATCCCAGCCCATCTCCCCCCTTCGCAGCACGGGTACACATCTACGTCGTTCGGATCGGTAGGTGTCGTACAGATGGCATTCTGGGTGAAAGGCAATGTCGATAATTAGACATTCTCTGCTCTGTCGCTCATCGGCTCGAAGAAGTGCACAGCGAAGCGCTGAGCATCCATGACCATCTTGAGCCACTCCTTTGACAGCTGGCCCAAGCGCTACATATTCATGGACACAGCTTCCCCAAAAGACTTGCATTAATTGCAGAGACTGGCCATCAACCCTCGCCTAGCCAGCTCCAGAGCCGGTCATGCATCTTCTGGACGATTAGGGAGGCTCATCACCTAAAGCCAGCATAGTAGCTTTTCACACAAAACTTGTCAACTGCGTGTGCCAGCTTCACTGTGGGCGTTTCGTGTGCGCCATTATCTGTGTCGACACTTTGCGCGAGAACTAAGTGCGAGGCCCAGTGGTAGCAAGCGTATCGGAGATGCAGCTGGGCTAGTTTGTACAGCTGTTCCTGAAGACCTGCTATCTCCGAGTTTGGCGTCGCGAGCATGTCGGGGTGCAAAATATCTGAGATGGGCGGTCTGTTCATTAAATTGAGACAAAGGAGAGCCGGTCGCGGGTGCTGCGACGCGGAATCGATAAAGAACTGTTCGTCGGTACACCGACTTGCGCTTCCGTGACCGTCTCCGCTTTTAGGCCCAGCAAGAGCTCCAAGGAATTCAATGGGAGATCATCAAAGAGGTGAACGATAGCCTCTAGAGTTGAGCATATGCGCTGCTCGAGGAAGTGGCTCGGTTTCTCCGGAAGAGCCTTTGAAAGAATCCTCGAGCAGATCTCATCGAGGGCGGCATATGGTGATTTCTCGTCCCCTACTGGTACCCGCGATGCCATTAGACCTGTCTCATCTCCTTCCCCGTGCCTCTGCCTCTCTTCTGCTGAAAAGGAGCACTTCCTACTTTTCTCTCGGACTGTGATAGGGTGGATTTTGAATGAACACCACGATCGTAGGCACCACAATGAAAAGGCTCTGTGCCATCTCTACCAGGCGATTCACTTCATGATCAATAGCGATATCAGCCGCGCCCTGGGGTGACACTTGCAGGTAGAGTGGAATATCTGCCTTGATGATGGACGGCTCGATGTCGTGGAGGGTGGTGACGCTCAAGACTCTCAAGCTGATTGTCGAGATGAGGAAGGTATTGAGGCGGACCTCAGGGTGAGTAGTGATCAGAACCCGGAGGCGAAGGTGAGGCGGAAGGCTATCTGCCGCGCCTGCCAAGAGCGTAATAATCTATTAATACTTAGCTGGAGAGATTGGATGTGATGTTTATGGTGACCTAATTTTCCCAGCCTACATGGTCATGTACGTTAGATCATGGTAGGATTATTAACCTATAAGGAGTCGTACTCACAACCTCCCGGATATCCTTCCGTGGCTCCAAGTATCGTTGAACCTAATTGATATCAGGCTGGAGGAGTGATTCGATCTGACCATCACAGGATTAGAGCCTAACATTATCAGAATGATGAGATTTGCTTGCCTGGAAGACGCTCATGGCCTAGTTTAGCTTCGATGAGCACTCGGCGATCCGATTCTGCACATCACCGTATGTTAAGGCGCTCTTGATGGCAGTGGTGATCTGGCGGAAACTCAGATCAGCCTTAATAATTCGAAGGTCGTTCGCGAATGTCGTGAGGGTACTGCTCGAGGTATTGTCACAAGCGGTTCGCACATTCAGAGTTATGTCCCCAACACACCTAGCGAGTCACTCCACCTTGTCGACTGTTTTCGGACCACGAAGCTGCCCCGTACTCCGACAGGAGAGGGGAGTGATCACGGCGATCTTGAGGGTCGAGGTCCGATCATGCAAATCATAACAGTCCTCTCAATTCTTTGGTATGGCCCATGGTGATATTGGTGCCCTTAAGTGCGAGATGGAGAGGAATAGAGAGCTCACTTGGATAATTCTAAAAATGCGAGAGGCTGCAGTGACAGCGGGTTAAAGATAGTGATGGATAGAATTGTGAGATGGTCCCCAATGTGCTGAATGCGATTGCACCGCCGCTGAGTAGGCAATCCTGTATCAGTCTGAGAGATTGTTCGCTTTGGGGACGTCTCTGAAAGAAGAGCGATTGTGAGCGGGGTGTCATTTTGTGCTCTGATTCACAACAAGGGCCTATGAGTTAATGTTGTTTCACTGGCTTGGCGAACAAACTAATTGATCGCCAATCGATAAATGTGACCCTGCGGCAGTTGGATTGCTAGTACCTTCGACTCCAATCATCCTTATGGCCGATCCGGAGGTGAGCCGAGAGTATTTCCAACCTGACTGGTGGAGGCAGGACTCGAGGTGGTGCATGTTGGAGTCTTTGTCAGTTCGCTCTGTCGGTTCGTTGGCGTTAAGGTCCCCGGGTTGATGCCGTCATGGCGATGTCGCCAACAACGAAATGAGTCTTTAAATGCTTTTAGCTTTTGCATGGACAGAATGAACCAAGGTAAGGATGAGTGGCAAGAGAGTGGCAACATGAGGCGAGAGCTAGTTTCGTATCTAGGGGACAACGGCTTGACCCGAGCTTATCAGGCACATTGTTGGTCACAACAATCAGCGGTATAAGACGCCAGCGTTAGTACACAAGGATAGGCCTTTCAAATTGGTCGTTGAATGCATATGTGGTCAAGGGAGCTCTAGATGCATCCTCCTCTGTCCCTTGAATACAAAGTGTCGCTCCGGTCAACCTCCTGTGGGGATGTGGGTAGTAGAAGTCAAAGGTCAAAGCCAATTATCGGATCTTAGACTTTGGATATAAGTCTTTTAGATGTCTTTGCCTTTGTGGCGTATGGACGAGTAATGATATCACAAGGAGGAAAAAGGTCGCCTCACGGGAGAGATCCTACAGAACTTCGCTGGCAAGCTGGCTCATCTCGTCAGCTTGGACGTAAGTGGCGAGGCCTATACTTTCAATCCAATCAACAAATTAACCTTAACAATCATCGCAAGGGCTCTTCCGCATATCATAGACCTCTGGCTTGGACATCTTTGCATGATGAATATCTAGGAGCGCCGAAGGGGGTGGTTCAGCTCCTTGGTGACTCGAGGATTAGCGGAGATCATGGGGGCATCGAGGCAATACTGGTCTTTCTCCCAAGGAGCGCTCCTGTTATTTGTCGAATCCGGCACAGCTCCTCAGTCTCCGTCCACCCTCATGAGGCAGCGCGAATGGGGCGACCGTAGAGAGAATGGTCGTAGGCTGGGGAAGAAGGAAATGTTGGTAATTCAGCAAAGCGTTGCATTGAGTAAAGAGCAGCGATAGGAGAAGCTCAAATGAAAGCGGAGATTGAATATTTCTCCCTTTGAGACAACATCCTAGCTTCTTTTTCAACCCAAGGTAGTAGTGCGCGTAGGGTAGGGTATTCTTGCTATGATTGAATGAGTAAGCCTCGGAACTCTGATACCTAGGGCTGATGAGATCTTCACTGGTGGGTTGAGACAGAACCCGTGACTATCATCTGTAACTTATTATTTCGCCCACTTACTTATAAGTAGTAATCGCCTTGGCCTTATTATTTATCTTGTTGAGATAGTTTTTAGTGCTCAGCAGTGCTGGCGGCTCAAATCACTGCAGCTTGTGATAGGGCCGTCGACTTGCGGGGCCATGTGCTAGCAGATAACTTTCAAAGAATACTTTCTCGCCAATGCTATGGGCGTACAATATAGCAAGATCCAACGTGGTCAAAGTGGCCCAAAAATTGCTGTCTTACTTTAGGTTGTGACGTTTTCAATGCCTCGCCTGAGAGAGAGCATGAAGAGGCCTTGTGAGGGTGAATGGAACTCAAACCACGGCTGTAACCTCAGGTTGCCACCCATCATCTAGCATTTTCCTGACGATCTGAAGTTGATGTCACAACCGTCAGCGTTCGATTTGCAAGCATTCAGGGGAGAGGGGAAAACACTACATACCCTCACGATGTTCTTGCAGTCGTCAATGCCAGAATGATGTCTCCCTTGGAGGTCCAAGTGGAGCTGTTCGAGCATCTCGTCCATGTCACGGTCCCTCTCCATTTTGTAAAATGCGCTGAATGCCTCGATAAGGTCAATGACCCGATCAAAGGGTGGCGGAAGGGTGATGGAGAGAGGAGCAGGGACAGCGCGGTCTGCTTCATGATTCAGCTGCTTCGGGAGCATCGTGACCAGGTCCCACGCTCCGCAGGTGAGGAATGCAAAGGAATCTGGGTTTTCAAAGACCCCGTATCCCGTGAGGAACTCGTTGAAGCGTTCCCACACCTCAGGAAACATATCCGCTTCGTCTACGGTTTCCTATGAGACATATGAATGTCGAGAGGGTGCAAGACTAAGTCAGCAACACGACACTGAGAAGACCTTTGCGCAAACGTGAAGATATTGAAACAGAACTTGCTTGCTTTATCCCTGTCAACTCTGTGCAAAAAGTCCGTCAGCGTAGGAATCAGCCTAGGTCGAACATATTCCGAAAAGGTAGCCTCGACTTTGCGCTCCTTGATGTTGTAGATGAGTGTTGGGAACTCGATGATCTCTTGACGATGCAATGGGAATCCAATTCGGTCGCAGGTGGCTTCGAAATCAAGTACGAGGAGATAGAGGGGCAATGGTCTGGTGGTCATGATGGTATGAGAAGTACTAGCATTGCGCAGCCATATGTTTGCCGCTGTATATATGATTTGGATGGACAGTCACGTAGCATCGGGAGCTTCTGGTACAA
>WSTV01000497.1:7098-18178 GCA_019632285.1 Tulasnella sp. 332 | reverse complement strand
TCTCTCTCTCTGAATACATCTGCACAGCGTATGGGCGCAGACAGCCATTGAGCACTCATCGCCGAGTTCCTTGACGATCGCGTACGCGCCTTCCAACGAAAAGATGGCCTCGTTGTGGAATCCTTGCTTCTTTCTGATCTCTCCGATCTCACGAAGACAGCGAGTCCTCCGAAACCGGGGGTCTTTATCCTCCACCTCGAGCATCCCATAAGCCTCGGCACACTTCGAGATTGGCTCCTCCTGTCGATTAATCTCTCTGAGAACATCCGCAGAGCGCATGGCGCAGACGGCCGCGGAGAATTGATCCCCAAGCTCCTTGAAAACTGCATACGCGCCTTGCAACGAGGAGATGGCCTTTTCGTGCTGCTTTTGCTCCTTCATGATCTCTCCGATTTCATACAGAGACTCAGCCATGTCACTCTTGTCGCCCATTTCTTGACATTCTCGATGCCTTGCGTAAGGAAGGATAGGCTCTCACTGGCCCTTGATGTTCAGGGGGACGGCCACGGCACCTTATTTGTCGGGACTCGGGAATGAATGATTTGTTCGCGCGCCGACGGCATAACGATGATAAGTGATTGGCTATGTGCCCTTGAGAGTGCCGGACTCCCTCCAATGATGGCTATCGATTTTCGTGGGGCTTTGGTGTTGAGTCTCCATTCAGCCGGTTGGATCAGTAACCAGTGCACCGAACCACAGAATATGCCTCTTGACGTTCTGTCGCATGCGTGACGACTACTACGGTATTTAACCAGATTGACCTCAGTCGGACGACTTTCTCCCTCTTTCTGCCAGCAGGATGCCGCAAGGTCCCAAAGTGGCTTAAAGTCCTTCCCATTGCAAGAGAGGGGAAGAACGGTGGGTACTCCCCCTTGTGAACAGCGATATACACCCGAGAAATAGAACGTAAACTGGAGAAGGGCTCTCGCCCAGTCATAACCTGCAGCAAGCAAGAAATCAGGTGATTTGTATGATAAGACGATAAGACCTAAAGTGGTTTATTCGACCTCAACAATGGTGATCCCCAATGCGTAAACGTCGGTCTGCGCCGTCCTTCACCGGTCGTTCATTAGGTCTGGGCTCTTCCACCTCTACGTGCCACTGCATCTCACATCCGTGGATGTAACGCCCAAATCCCCGTCTTTCGCCTGTCCAAAGTCAGCCAATAAGGGGTTCAAGGATTCATCCAAGGAATATTGACCGCCTGATATCTCCGTGGATCACATTGTGATCATGTAGATATGCTGACCCAGAAGCGGTACCTAGGATATGCCCAAAAAAAAATGGTCCTACAGTCAGCAGCCGGTTGTAGTCGATTCTCAGCATTCACTATAGAGAATTCATCAAATACGGAGAACGCAGTGAGCCGGCTTTCCGAAATCTGCCCCGGTTGGATAGAAGAGCCGTCCAAGTGACGCAACCGACCAGCCAAAAACTTGGAAAGATAACCTCGCTCCATCCATGGAGAGACAAGATAATCTTGGAATTCGATCTGGATCAGCCCATAAAAGGGCAGGATGTTGACACGGAGTAGGGAAAATCATATCCTTGCTTCTCGTGCATATCGCTGTATGTGCAGGGGCTGTATGAGGCACCGATCACTAATGAAGAAAGGGGAAGATGATTACGCACTCGTTTGACTGCCTGGGCTGGCGTACATTCGTCATCCAAAATACGAGGCCGCTTCATTGCTGGCTTCAGTTGTGTTGGCCGATAAATCCCTTGATACATATTGTAGAAGTAACTAAGGTGATTTGCGTTGGAGTGGTTATTAACTGAGAGCCAACTGGTGGTAGAGTTGGGCGATGAGCCCAGTGGCTAAGAGTGTTCCCGAGAGCTGTAGATACGGTAGTCGGCGGATGGTATGGGAGCTTGGGCGAGGCCAGAATGCTTTGGAATCTCATCATCAATCAGTATCGCTATCTCAACGAGTGAACGCTAAAACGCATCCGACGACACTTTCCTCCTTCCTAGCCTGAAGGGCGAGATTTAGCCCTGATAGCAAATCTAATGGGGGAAGCTCACCGGAGACCCGAAAATGCTGGTGATATTAGAGTCGTTTAGCATACTTATATCCTTGACTCCGTTGTCTCGACCTGCGACGTTTGCATAGTTGCTTCATGATCAAATCACTCCTCCAGATCGCGAAACCCTGCCGAGTAGTAAAAAACTCACGTCAAAAGGTCGAAGAACCAGTATCGCCTCCTTCCTCTGGAATTGAATGTATCAATCTCATCTTGATGCCTCGGCCTTAGGACATGTCGAACGACTTACCACTGGGTAGGGCGGCGGCGGAGTGGGCGCTTAAGACCGATGAGACACAAGAAGTAGTGACCTTTCATATCTTCGAGCAGTAAAGGATAGACGAAGCTTGAACAAGGGATATGATTGAGGGGTGTGGGTATGGGGCTGGTGAAAGGGTTTAGGTAGAAAGTTTGAGTGCCCACTGAGCGCATTTCGGCATGATTTTGGCGTGTAAAATAATAGAGGAAGAACGGAATGCAAATCATGGTACAACGATCGATTTAGCCTTTGCATCATACGTAAAAATGGCATAATTTCGTCCCTGATTTCCAATATTTCAACATAATCATGTGTAATGCGGCAATTAGGAGGGGGACATATCTCGAGCTTCGTTTTACCGAGCTTGGATCGCCCAGCCAAAAAGCTACCATCGTGAAGGGTTGTTGAAGTCGTGGGACCGGAAGCGTTGACTCGTTGAAATATTGACTGGCCAACGACGGGTCATGGTGAGTATCCACCTTGGATTTAAGCTTTCCTCAGCGCTTACATTTCTTATCAGCCGTCTCGATGTTTCTGTCCCGAAGGTCCAACATTGTTCCATAATGGAGCGGCAGGAGATTCAACATGCATGGAGTGTGGTGTGGTGTTGTCCGAGGGAGCCTTGGTCTCGGAAGTGTCATTCGGCGAGACGTCTGGAGGAGCTGCTATGGCGCATGGGACACTCGTGGCCGAAGGATCAAGTGAATCTATCGAGTCTAGACGCGCCAAAAGTTAACATTGACACCACCTGTCTGCACAGCACATGCTAGGACTGGCGGCGGCCGTCGCGGAGGGGAAGAGTCGAGCGAACAAGCAATATACAACGGTAAGTCTCATAGTCATCAGATTGATACGTGCTTCTGCTGACGGTTAGATATAGGTAGGATCCGCATCGCTCAGATTGCCACCGCTATGAACATCCCAGACACCCTGCGTGAATCCGCCCTACGGTTCTATAAACTCGCCATCGCCCAGCGCTTCACCAAGGGCCGCAGGTCTCGGCTGGTTGTTGCAGCTTGCTTGTACGCCGCCTGTCAACACGTCCAGTTCGGATTCATGCTCATCGACTTCTCGGACCTCCTTCAGGTGAAACTCGTCATTTCAGTTCCCGTACACAAATGTCAGGTATTTGACGAGCACTCATCCTTTCCTGACAGATCAACGTCTTTGTCCTTGGCGCCACATACCTCAAGCTCATCAAAGTGCTCAACATGCCCAGGCCATATGCCATCGACCCAGCACACTACATTGCCCGCTTCGCTGCCCTCCTCGAATTCGGCGACGAGACGCCCAAAGTCGCACATGACGCGGCAAGGCTCGTCAAACGCTTTCGAGCCGATTGGATGAACACGGGTCGACGACCTGCAGGGATATGCGGTGCCTGCTTGCTCATCGCCGCACGCATGAACAATTTTCGTCGCAGCGTCCAGGAGATTGTGCAAGTGGTGAAAATTGCAGAGCAGACGGTTGTGAAGCGATTGGAGGAGTTCAAGGGGACGGGTAGCTCTGGTTTGACCGTCAACGAGTTTCGAGATGACGAGAAGTGGTTGCCAGAGGCGTCGGAGGTACCACCGATCTTAAAAGCACAGGAACGAAAGAAGGCGAGGATGCTGAAGCGGAAGAGGAAGAGAGGGGAAGATGAGGATGCGGATGGAGAGGCTGAGACGGACCGTGGATCTGAAGTGCCAGAAGATAATGCAGACGTTTCGCAGAGATCAGTCTCCGCCGTATCTCCGGACGACAACGCAGACGCCGCTACTCAGAAGATCAATTTCAGGTCAGGTATCTTCCGCGACGTTGGCTTGGGTGAGGAAGACCTCTATCCGAATGGACTCGGACCACCACCCGAAGCCGGGTCCATCCCACCCTCCAAACCCCTATTCCTACTGGATGACGATGAAGAGGGCCACGGAAACGCCAAATTACCTATCGACAAAACTGCCGAAGCTGAATTCATGTTCAGCCCCTCGATTGAGCGACAACAACAACAAGATTTCAACTTCGTCATCGATCCCGCCCTCCTCAACGCTAGTTTTGATTCACCAAGCGACGAGAATGAGAAGGACGATGAACTTGATGACCAAGAAATCGCTTCGGAAGTCCAAACGCTCCTACACGCACCCCAGGCGGAAGAAGTGTCGGCCGAAGTCGAGGAGGAGGAACAGTTGCAACGTGGGGCGCGAAAGAAGCGTGGGCTTGTAGAGGACAAGCTTGACGATTTGGATGAGGAGGAGCTCAATGCGTTCTTGCTTACGGAGGAGGAAGTGAAACTGAAGACACGTGTTTGGGTTGAACTGAACAGGGAATATCTCGAGAAGATTGCTGGTGCAGTTTCTATTTTTTTTTTCATTGCTAAGGATGGGATAACCCATGAGAAATTCGACCATGCCATTTTGCTAGCCAAAGGGTTAGATGAGGAGGAAGGTGTCTCCGCCAAAAAGAAGTCAAAACCGAAGGTCAGTTCGATTCGTGATGGCGGCATGAGATTTGTGACTCAAGCCACCTTCCTCACGATCGACCGTCGCTCAAACAGAAACCGAAACAAACTCCGCGCGATTCGATGTCTGCACGTGGCGCCACACCAGCCGAAGCGGTTGGACATCTCCTCAAAAAACCCAAGTTCAGCAGGAAGATCAACTACAGCGCCGTCGAGACGCTATTCAAATCCCCCGTGGCGATCAGCAAGATCGGGAAAGCGCCCATGTCGTCCTGGGACGATGCCGGGGACACTACCAACTTGCAGATCGACGAAGAGGATGCGGATCGAGAGATCGTTCACCATGTAGCTGGCTTCGGTGATGACGAGGGAGCTGAGAGTGGTGTGTATGCTGTAGGTGAAGGGTACGGTGGGCAGAGCGCTGGTGGTGAAGAGGATGGGATCGGGGAGGACGAGTACTATGACGACGGAGGGTATCAAGAAGAAGTTTGATTTTGAAACGGATGGCATTCATCACCTGAAGTATACGCGAAAACTCAAGCCAAGATAACGGGCTACGGCAGTGGTATTCAACATTATACTTGTTTATCTGACTATGAACATTCAAATACCGAGTTTGTAGGCACTGAATCACTTAGTATCGGGTATCGATGTTTTGGCCATAGAAGTGGTTCATCGTGGCTCTGGTTTGCGACATCATCAGATTGAACACAGGATGGACCGCATTCTGAGAGATAGTGTTCATGAGCTCCACCTCACAATTGTTACATTGGATCTGAAAACATACCACACGGTTTTCCTTCACATTCCCGACGTACTGGCTAGCTCCTTCGTCCTCCATCCATGCGCACGCCGCTACAAACGTCTCTCTCCGTCTGGCGTGCCTTTCCTGCGGCGTCTCTGATGTTGCGATCAACCCTTCCGCGTCAACCCATGCGCTCCGTATCTTATCTGCGCGATCTGTCGAGAAGAAAGTTCGATGTTGTGCAGAAGCAAGGCCAGAAAGGTTGTACAGGGTGTGATAAGGGTCGGATGGCCTAGGGGGTGAAGGGACGTTATGAGTTAGAACGATGACAAATGGACCGCATTGACATACACGTTCGGCTTGTCTCGGAGGCCACCTGTGGAGGCTTGGGCCACAATGAGAATGTAGCGTTGAAGCGCCTCTACAATAAAAATACCGTCGCACAATTAGTCTCTGTCACAAGGCTTACCGTAGTGCAGTTGCTCTCGGAAACCACGTACCTCTATTGACCAAGGAGTCTAAAAAGAACGGTATAAAACCTAAGTACCTTACATAAACTATCACACTAAATCGGGCGAGACATACCATCAACATCTGCCCAGTCTTCTTCCTTCTCGTTCCTTGACTCGTGTCCCTCATCATGTTTGACGGCCTCGCCCGTTGCTTTGCCGAGGATTTCTTCAATGAGTGTGTATAGCCCGCCAACCCACCAGCTATAGCAGCCATCAACCAACTTATTGGTCCTCCCTCTAAATCCACCGCTTTCATTGACCTCCGATCCTTGCATCATGGCCGCCCACCTCAGCAGCGCCTGGCCATTAACACCAGGAAAGACATGTACTGGGACCAAAGGCCGCATCATGATCAAACTCGCGACAGCACAGCTTGTGTACCCGCCGTGCGCTTCTCCCAGATAAGGCCTTGGCGCTGATAAAATCTCGGATGACGGGGAGAAATAGGCTTGTGATGACGCTGAGAAGCCGCCTTCGTATGTCTGGCAGCTTTTGACGAATCCATACGTGTTGTGAACGAGCCCGGGTGTGATGATGTCGAGTAAAGTAGCGACAACAAGTAGGCAGTAAGTCCCTCGGACGTCGGCTTCTCCGTTTGAACAGACGGCGAAGGATCCGTCGGGTTGTTTGAGGGACATGAAGAAGTTATACATCTTCTGACTGTGTTCTGATTTAGAAATCATAATAAGGTGACGATTTGCGAGCCATGAGGCTTACCGATCTATCTGGTCCCAGCCGCCGTCAGGTCCTGGAGACCCAACCAATACAATAGAGCAGACGGCGGCGTAAGTAGCGAGAACGTGAGGCAACTGTCCGACGCCTCCGCCAAATCCGCCATTGATATGCTGCATCGGCATGATCGTCCGGATCGCCCTGTTGAAGACGAGCCTTATTGTCAAACATCTCGAGACAATCTGTCAAGCGCTCACTTCTTCTTCGTGTCAGGATCAAATGCGACCCCCATGGTCTGGAACGTTTGGAGCAAAAAGTACAGAAGCCAAGTCCGACTGGCGTCTTGCGACGTGAAACGTGCGGGAAAGCCCTGTAGGAGGAATCGGATCGCCCAATTGATATGAGCATTCTTCCGCAAAGTCATCGGTTTATTTGCATCCAGGGTTGCCTCAAAAAGCGCAGTGATGGCTCTTTCAGTCTCTCTCTGTAACAGAGGGGTGAAAGTCAACGTCGGGTGGCGCCAGAAACTTCAAACAGGAAACATTGGGTACCTGAGCCTTGGATGTATCAGTCTCAAAGCCATCATCCTGATAAGGTTTTCTAGTAGAAACACTTGGAGCCATCTGAGAGAGCTGGAGGGTGGATGTTGGGATATTGGGATGTTGGGTCGGAGTACCAAGGTTGCTCTAATGGCTCAGCCACTCTAACAAACCATCAACTCCATTTATGACTTGTGGAGTACAAAAGCAAGTAGAAGCCTCCCAAATTCACGAGCGCGAAATATCTTTTTGGCTTCTCCACGATTATATTTGAGCGAATGATAAATTTTCATCCAATTGTTTACAGGCGCGACTGTTCCGCAGTCATTCAGTATCGAACCCGCTGTGACATCTGCGCTGGCATATTATGGGTCGCGATCCGCTAGACCAGCTAGGCAGGTGTTGAGATGCCACCCTCTCATAATACAGCCACCGCCGCCTCCACCCTCCGGGTAAGGCCATTCAGCTCCTCCTCTAGAGCGTCTCCAACACCCGTCGGAGCACTCCGCTCGATTTTCTGAATTATTTCAGTGACCGCCTTCTTGGCCCGATCGCCAGAATCAGCCAACAAATCCTACTCGAAGACATTCGTCCAGCTGATCGATGGAGCAAACCTTAAATATATTGTACCATGTTTGAAAAGGCGTCAAACCTCACCTACGCACAATACTCTATGACAGGAAGGCAGAATCGCTCGCTGTGGCTCTCCTTGAAAACACCATCGCGTCTTAAGTAGTTCTTGTAGGTATTCCAGTGCATATGGTGTGTGCAGAACTTTCCAGAAGTCTCCACAGCTGTTTCAGCCGCCTTCGCGATGGGGTTAGAGCGAGAAGGGTCCGGTCGCCCCAGGTTCAACTGAGCTAGAAATACACATTTGCTGATTATTTCGAGCTTTTCTTCTAACCATTCTTGGAGAGCTCTTGGAGCTGCTTCACTGTCTCTTCCACTAATGCCGAAAAAAATTTGGGGAAGCAGGCGTCAATGTGCGAATGCCATCCAGGGACAAGCCGCTTACCTGACCCAAGAAGGGGGCTACTCCTTGATATCTGATAGTCATTATAACGGACTCGAGCTCCAGACTTCGGGGTATCGTTGCGCAGACAGAAGTCACTAACTCGCTCCTTGACTTGCTTGAAATGGGAGAGTCAGCCTTGGAGCATGTTGTCTGATCGCCATTTACGGATCTCCACTTTCTGGCTATCGTTACGCGGTCAGCATCGCCTAGGCCTTGGTCAGGTTCAGATAAGGTTCCCTAGGAATACAAAATCCAATACAGCTGAACTACTTGTATGCTCGTATCGTACAGATACAACCTCAGTCCCTTGAGAACACCTGCAGCCGTTGAAGTAAACCTCATGTTTCTCCTCACGCAGGGGCCGGGTAAGTTGGTGGCACCATTCCGGCAACGCCAAAATCCAATAATTCCAGAGTTCGAGGGTATCGCTGACATCTTGTCCTCGCCACCTTTACCACGCTTCGTGTCCCCCGCGTCGATGTATTTGTTGATCTCCACCTTGAGCTCTTTAGAGCCTTCGGCGCAGACTATCCTCCTGCCGCCAACGCACCGTTGGACGGGTCGGGTCAAAGTATAGGATCTACAGTCATTGCGATAAGACGTGGTGAACCTTTCGTCAGAAGGATCATTAGCTACACGATCATTGCTCATAGAGACCAACTTCTCAATTTCTAGGTAGGGCCATAAGGCCTTAACCTTCCTTACAAGGTAAGGCACCAAAGAGATCCGTTGTAAGCCTTTTTTCGACACACTGGCCCTCAGTGATGCTACCCAGCTTCTGTCATGTAATCCCAGCTTCTGAATCAAGGTTAAACGGTCTAACTATCCGTCCGTCCTTTTCCGTGGTGGCTTCATATCCTCCTTTAGCGCGTTAAGTTCAGCATTCACCCCAGCGCGATTCAAGAACGACACCTCGGCTGAAAGATCCATTCGGGGTCGATGAAGCGTTCAGTAGAGCCTTTGACCCTTCCGGTTCAAATTTGACCTGAGCATGCTGGAAGAAATTCCGTGGGCGATTGGGGATGGTCAGGTCATCGAAAACAAACCCAATCCAGAGTTCGATGCGTAAGTCACATCTGAAAGCATATGAATCTCAGAAACGTATCAAATGTCTGTCTTAGGGGTATTTCGAGACCAAAAGGCCCAAACTAGAGATTTTGAGAGGTCAACAGTGGGTCCAGAGAGCCCAAGTTTAACCCTTATATGTCCATCACACCGGTCGCCTCTTCGCACCATCAAAGCTTTGTTTTGACTAATTTAATATGTACAGGCAATGCTCAAAATGACTTCAGGTCAGTACTACGATCTTTCCGCGAGCTCTGTTCTCCTCCATCGTTTGATGTGCCTCCACAATCTCCTCGAGCCTGAAGGTCTTCCCAACTGTAATATGCAGCTCTCCCCTCTTGATCTGCTGCGCCAACTCCTCCAGCGGCGTCTGAGCGAACTCTTCTGGACCACCATCATAGGTGGTCAAGCACACGGAGGACGGGATCACATCCATCGGACTAAAGTCTTCGAACGACCACTTGTTCCCGACCATCCCCGTCATGCAAACGATTCCACCCTGCTTGGAACATTGGAGCGAGTCCTTGAGTGTGGTCGTCCCGACCAGCTCGAGGACCGCGTCGAACCCACTCGGGAAATCCTTCTTGACTTGTTCAGCGATGGATCCAGAGTCGACAAAGACCTTCGAGACGCCGCTTGCCATCATGATCTTCCCACTGGCTGGGTTCCGGCTTGTCGCGGCTACCGTGACGCCATGGTTCTTTGCGATGGCGGCGGCAGCCAAGCCGATGGAGGTCGTTCCGCCACGGATTAACAACGTATCTCCTGTCTTCAACTTAAGCGACTTGAACAGAGACCCATAGGCTATAGACGAGATCAATTATTCAGATCGTGAAAAAGGATCTTACATTCAATGAATCGTGCATGGACAGCAAAGCTTACCAGTCTGCAGCATCTCAGGCATTGCGCCTAGCACTTCCCAAGGCAGCTCCGTCTTGATGACTTGGCACTGGCTAGTCGGTACACAAGTGTATTCCGCATACCCGCCATCAAAGAGACGACCCATGCCACCCATAGCGGTAGCAACTATGGCACCGCGAGGGAACCTCTCAGCGTGACCAGGTGCCGACTCGACCGTGCCGACCGCCTCGATGCCGAGGACTCTGGGCAATGTAACGGAGGTCGGCGGAGAGAGACCTTGACGAGTGAAAAGCTCGGAGCGGTTGAGACCGAACGCGCGGACGCGGATCAGGACTTGGTCGTTCGTTGGGGTGGGAATCGGTCGGTCTTCGATCTTCAAGACTTCGGGCCCGCCGCCAGCGTACATCACGACTGCTTTCATGGTGGTCATGGTGAGATTGAGGATGTATATGGAAAAGATGGAATAGCTTTCTCGATGTTAAGATTGAGAACGTACAACTCTTGTCCTTTATATGATTTTGGCTTGTCGGATAGATCTATGACAGAGAACTCTGCGGTTCAGCCCCATCCGACCGGATCCTGCAGCTAGCTTTGAAAGCGAGGCGAGTAGAAGCTTCGGGTCCGCTGTGTTGCGCATCTAATTTATCGATCGAGGAAAAAATCTGAGTCCGAAGCGGTAGAGAAACCCTCGAGGACGTGCTTCGAGCGGGTATCATCCACCGCAGTGTGACATGCAGCTTGCCCGACACCGCCATTGAATCATTCTTGTAGTTTCCGAGACGTTTTGTCCAGACGCGCGAGCACCCGTCGGACTACTTTCGTCCGCGGATCGTCCCGAATCTGTGAGAGAAAATAGTATAAGTCTTATCGTATCAGACTGGCACTGATGTCATCTTGGCCAGGATCCCAAGGAATGACAACATTACCAAATCACGAGTACCAACATGACAT
>WSTV01000496.1:0-22019 GCA_019632285.1 Tulasnella sp. 332 | reverse complement strand
TAAGATTAGAAATGGTTCGACACTCATAGATCCTATCTAATTTCCCACAACGGACACCAAGCGGTGCAGAGCTTGACTGCGTAGATGGGGCGGACTTGACGCCGAGGTCGTGTCTTTTTACTACCGGGGAAGTGGCCATGTGCTGCAAAATAGTGAGCTTCCAAGGTACTTAGGTGTTCCATGAATCTTATATATTTGTACCGTTGCATTTTCATACGGAAGTTCAGTACAGCAATGGGCACCGGAAACGAGTAACACGCTAGCCATCAGCAAGTCTATCCGTCCATGTGCTTGGCCTGCAACCAGCGAGCGTACGAGCCGCCCATAACACGTTCGACCTAAGCGCACAGCACAAAGCAATACTCACATATTGCCTACGATGCTCCTTGCGACCCGCTTCGTTGATCTGAGTCATTTCTGATTGCTGCAGGTCCGCAAGCTCCGCGGTCTTGAGTATTGACGTCAGCCTCTCCGTCTTGGATGAAGTCCTAAAGTGAAACGGGACATCTACTTTCACCATTCACTTTCCGGCGAGCAGAGCAAGCAACGTACGCGATAGGAATGATACCCTTCGAAAGCGACCGCTTAATTAAGATCTGTTCATTGGAAATATCGGCCCTATGTTCATTTGAGAACCTCCTGTGGATGACGGGCAGGATACCATCGATGGACCGCCCTTGTGCTTGTGGATTGGGTTCAATCCACCGAACGACGTCGTGAGGATGCCGTGCTTCTCCTGCAAGGCTATGATAGGTTCGGCCGCGTCAATAAGGTAAGGATTGAAGTCGATCTGCGGCCAGAAGCATTGGGTTAAGCGACAGAACGGACAGGTGTGTGTATGGCGACCAACCTGATTGCGGACCGGGAGGATTTCCACGTCTACAATAAACTCCTGGTAGTCCTTGATGCCCCAGTTGGAAAGTCTAACGTTCTTTGCGATCCCATCCTTCTGAACGCTCTCCATCTGCATCCAAACGTCCTTCAGCTTTCCCACAAAATGGATTGGAAAGTGGATTAAGTAAAGATCGACATAGTCCAATTGTAGTTCCTCAACGAGGTTGTCAACCTCTCTTTCACAGTCTGTCCAGGTTCAAGTGCGCCCGACAACTTGGTAGTGATGAAAATGGAGTCAGAAGCAGGAGTAGATGGGATGGAGAAGTATTTCTTCAATGCAAGGCCGACGGATTCATCGTTGGCGTATGCTTCGGCCGTGTCGATGTGGGTGAATCCGGCTTCGATGGCGGTCGTGACGGAGCCAGAAGCGTCCTTTGAGCACAGCGCAGTCCCTATCTGAAGGAGCCACTACAGACCTCAGCGAAAGGATGCATGCAAGGGTGACGTCAGAAGCCATCACAAGTCCCTTATCCTAATGAGCGCCAGGTCATATCAAGTACTGTTTATCTCTGAGATCTCCGAGGAAATCCTAGGTCAGGGCTCGCCTATTCACGGGATCTAGCAATTGATACTGCATTAGTGATGGATTTCAAGTTGATTGGGGAGGACGTGGCTAACCTTGTTACCAATACCAAAACTGCGGAAGGACGCAAAAGATTTCGTCGCCATGACAGATTCAAAGAAATGAATCGGGTGGCACAAAGAGGGAGTGGTACGCACCAAATATAGAGAGAGAGAGAGAGCTCAATTAGAGCGCTGACAGCGAGTACGCCGATGGTGCGCTTTACTACGAGCAATCTACAATACAACGGCGTCTATGCTAAGGTCGTGGGTCACAAAGGTGCGGTCATTGGAGCCTCTTGGGGAGGTGGGTAGTGCCCACTGAAGGAAGGGATGGGGAGTAAACCTCCAGCGCTTTCTGCTACCGATTTCGGTGCTATCTTTTGATCTTGCCGCTATGGAGGAGCATCGGAGAGGTCGCTCCCCTCGAGACAAACCTGACCCCACCCCCTACTTATCCTTTATCCCAAGAGGAGATCCTACGCGTTAGAAGACAGTGACAGAGAACGGAAAAGAGTATTGAGATGTGTAAGTGAGTGTGGCTGGTCATGTCGGGGAGCGCTACTTCGGCAAGGCTGAAGTGTGCTGGCCGGGGAGGCGTTGAGGTTTGACCTCGGTGAGTGGTGCAACAGGAAACGAGTGTTGCAGTCCGACATTAGGACTTGAAACTGCGGCATGTGTCGGGGTCAGAGTTGTTCATGATGGTTGTTGCACCAAATATAAAGATCGGTGACATCGTGAAACCTTGCTGCGTGGGCATCATAAAGGCTGACCAACCTCATATACTCGGATCATCTGTTTATCAATCGGAATGGTTAACTACATAACGTGGATGTACCGGACGCAGTGGTACATTGTCTTTCTGCTTGACTAAACTTGAATCAGACGAGATCCATGCAAAATCCAGAATCCACACAGCAAATTGCTTCAGGCTGCTACCTGGTGCATCCACATTCAATTGATATTTCTATGAGATACCTCTCGTTCGATGAAAGTGGGTAGTGCTTACCGTCTACTCATCCTTATGTAATTGCTGGAAGAACCATATTAGCGATTCTTCCTTCTGTCAACAAATAAATTGACTTACATAAGCTCGATGGTGGGCTTTTCTGCCCGCGTCGTCAATCTGGTCCATGTCGGCTTGTTCGAGGCCAGGAAGACCTGGGGTCTGAACCATCAACGCCAGCCTCTCTTTCTTAGATGACATTCTGGGCATTACGTGGTTGAGTCTCATTAGAGCGGGATTACAGAACGCGAGAGACATACGTGACCGGAAGTACGCCCTTTGAGAGGGACCACTTGAGTAAGATCTGCTCATCGGATATGTCACCCCCGAGTTTCTTTGAGTACCTGGCGTGGAAAACAGGCAAGATATCTTTGAGAGGCCCGTATTTGTGTTTTTTGAGCGGGTATAGTGCCCCGAACGACGTTGTGACGATGCCATGCTTCTGCTGAAAAGCGAAGAGAGGTCCGACGTATCCATGAGGTAAGGATCGAACTCAATCTAGAAACAACAGTGTCAAAGACGTCTCAGTTTCGTAGCGAATATGATGTCGCACCTGATTGCAGATCGGGATGATGTTCGCATCGGCGATGAACTCTTCATAATCCTTGATGCGGAAGTTGGGCACCTCAATGTTCTTCGCAAGCCCTTCTTTCTGCACAGCCTCTATTTGCTTCCAGATGTCCTTCAACTTGCCCAGATGAGAGACAGGAGTGTGGATCAGGTAGATGTCGACATATTCTAGCTGTAGTCTCTTCAATGATTCTGTCAATCTGTCCTTGACGGCCTGACCCGATACTAGGCTCGTGTAGAATTTTGTGGCTATGAAGAGCGAATCGCGTGGGGCTTAGATGGCCCCGAGAGGTACTTTTGTACGGCGGTCCCGACTGGCTCCTCGGTATTGTAGATCTCAGCAGTGGCTATGTGGGTGAAGCCAGCCGAGAGAGCTGCAAGGATAGAGTCTACAATGTTTGTGCTGTTTGTTGCATATGCCGATATGAGGCCTTGTGTTCAGCAACAGGATCATCGATACGTAACGAGTAGACGCTGTTACCAGTTCCAAATCCTGTTTCCGCAGGCAGTGATGTGAGATGATGCTCTGATCTAGAAGAAACAACATGGCTCGCTTATCGATGGCACCTGAAATCGGGGTAGATAAGGAGATCAGTACAGTTCAGAGAGAGCAGACGAGGCAATTGGGCCACCGTGTTGCCATTATTGAAGCTGACGGCTGCGGAATGCGTCGCCATTCAATAAGTCTCAAGGCAGAATGAGAAGTAGACGAGATATCGATGACTTGTCAATGGATAAACCCATCACATCACAAATCTTCGGATTCGTCCGAGCTTCTCTTATTTGTGGCTATATCCTGACCTTTTTATATGATACACCATCACATTTCGGGGGAGCATAAGGCGGTGGTGCGACATATATGGCCCGACTGGTCCTCAAGAACACAACAAGTTTCAAACCCTAAGATTGCCTTTTCAGTAACAAGTGGGAGATTCAAGTGGGAGATTGATCCCGAGTGTGGCCTGAATCCCGTGGGTGTTTCACGTCTAAGTGAGGAAAAGGGGGCTGAAACCAGGAGCTAGGCTCGGCCATAACGGCGTAAAGAGCTGGCTGCTCAATTATCGGTTTGAGTTAGAATCCACCGACCATTAGCGACTTGCTGCCGAGCGTTGTAAGCAACCTGTTGCTTCTGAACTCCTCCACGAACTCGGGAGAATCCTTATATTCACGGTACGTGGCGATTTGGATGCCAGGCTCATCTGTTAAAGGGGCTCAGTTGCTAATCCTATCTCACTTCTTTCTCGGTCATCGAAGACATCACCCACGTACATCTATCTCACTTTTCAATTCACGGCGTATCTATCCAAGGGCCTCCCACTCTCACACACGACCGCGAGAATTCCTCGGTTACGAGAACCAAGATACGACTAGTCACGAACAAGCATGGACGTGGATAACCGACTTTCAAAACACTCCATCGAGCACGCTCTGGACCTCGAGCACGCTCTGAACAGCGAGGACCATAGTTCTGAACCTGAAGTACAACCGGAGAACCTCATGCTTGACGACAACCGCCCTAATGGCGAAGAAGAGAAATACGACCCGGAGATCCTGACGAGCATCATCATCCAGCTACGCGCAACGCTGGCAAAGATGACACACGAACGCGATGAGAGCAATGAGGCCCTCGCTGAAGCTGGCCACAAGTACGCGTCATTAGAGGCAAAGACGGCAGATCTGGCAGAGATGCTCACCCAAGAAAAGGAGCGGGGCATCACTTTGGAGGCTGAGAGGGATCAGGCTGTTCAATCTGCCAAGGAGAACGAGGAGCAGGTGAGCTATGCACCAACCCATCAACGCATAGAATTTGGATTCGGAACCTGAGCTGATTAGTGTATTTTTCTATAGGTCAACATGCTTAGAGCGAAAGTAGAGGAATCTAGGCGTGGTGTGATGCGCTTGCAAGCCGAATCTCGTCGCGTGTCCACTCAAATCACTAAATCAAATGGCCCACTCCCTCTCGATCTCAGCGCCCCAGCTCGATCTCCTGGACTTGCGTCCCCCTTCTCCGCTACCACAAACAAGCGCCAATCCTTCCAGGTTGGTCCCAGACCCCTTCTTAGTGGACAAGGTCACAGACGAATATCAAGCATGTCAGATCCTGGTATGGCGCATGAGGGCGATGCACCGCCGGTCCCGCCTATGCCGCCTCTCCCTGTTCCATTGGGCGTGGACGGTCTCCCGCCTTCACCCGCAACTCATACATTCAGCTCAGGCTCTGGTCCGGACTTGACGTCGGCCCAGGCAAAGGCAAATTGGCGAAGGGTCTCGATGATCGTCAAGAAGCGGGACCTAAGGTCCCAATCGCCCCCTAACTCTAACACGCTCGCTCCTGCTCCGCCGAACGGCCACCAGAGATCCATTTCACCTCCAGTCCCCAACTCGGACGCAATTGCCGCCGAAGTGGAGCTTCTAAAGAGCGAGTTGAACGCGATGAAAAAGGAGTTGGAGACGGTCACGCGAGATTTGGAAGAGGCGAACGACGCAAAGGAGGCCGCGGACGCGTGCGCCAAGGCACTGAGGGAGTTCATCGCCGAACAATCCATCGGAGTTGTCGAGGACCCGCCGGCACCGACATCCTCTTCGCAACAGATGGGCAGACGGGGGTCGTCTTCATCGTCACAGCGTGGATGGGGAGATCCCGCGGTGAATAGCCCTGGGAGGAGCCTGAAGGGAATCAAGCTACCTCCATTGCCAACAGACAACAACATCCCAGAAGAGGTCGCGTCGTCGAACACGCAAGCGAAGGCGAAGGGCTCGTGGTCTCTGGGGCTATGGAAGGAAAAGATTCCTGATGCGTCCTTGATGCTGGGTGCTGGTGGATTGTTCGCTTCCGCTTCACCGACACCGGGGTCAACCGCTACCATGACCGATCCGAACGGGACATCTTCTGGCGCAACACCTCTCACGAGTTTCGTATCAAGCTGGACAAGGGGCGTGACATCTACCGCGAGCGCGACAGCTTCGACCATGGTCACTCCTGGTCAGAACTCTAGCAACCCCGAGACGGTCTCGATAGCGTCTTCATCAGGCGATGGAGGACCCTCTCTTACTGCAACTCCGCCTACGACTGGTCTGCGGAAGTTCAGCTTCTTCTCATCCAAGGCGGCACCACCCGTCGCTGCACCGGCAACAAACGCGCCGGTAGCATCTGCTGTTCCCTCTTCCGCGCGCTCGTCGCAGATGGATGTACAGTCGCTCAGCGGTAACAGGAGCGTCGGCCTCACTTCTATGTCGGAGAGCACAACGACCACAGAGGAGCCCGTGAGCCCGAAATCCCACGGAGGCGATGCCGAACTAGGGTTTACCAGCGTGGTACTCTCAGATGGCAATGAAGGACAAGATCATGACGGTCAAACGTTAGAAATATCGCATAATAAGATGCAAGGGGACGCGACTCCGACGATGGCAAATACTGCTGTGGGCCCACTGAAGCATATGTGATCTGGTGGATGCATGCTGTGAGAGGCAAGCAGGACTTGCATGTACATATATGTGGCGTCGGAGATAATGTCGTTCACCTGGGCTCCGGTTGCTATTTTGTTAATGTCTCTTTGATCAATACCTTGCTTTCTTTCTTTTTTATGTTTACAAAACTTTTATTCTTCGCTCTTTCTTTTGGCGCTTTCATGATTCATGTAAATACAGGCCATGATGGATGATCAGAGAGCCCCAGCTGACAACCGGCCAATGCACAATTCCCCGCTTCTCACTCTGGGTGTTGGAACCGCTCCCTTACTTTGTCGTCCCGTATAGCTCGATCCGTCACTCATTCCTGTTGGGCTATTGAGCAATTGGAGCTGGACGCACACCAGATAAGGATTGCAGTGTCTCTAACTCAAAGTCAAACCTATCCATGTGGCCTGGTATTTGATCCAACTTCCGGGTTGATAACCACCGTTACGCCCATGGATGATAGTCACGCACTAATTGACATGCAATTGTCAACTACGACTACGACTACGATCTGCCGTAGTCCCCGTATCTATCCTTCGGGAATCGTGCGACGGATTGAAGCTACGGTCGCTTCACTAAAGCCATCTGGGCTTAGTTTTACACGCACCTACGCCTGCTTGGGCACTTCAAGGCCAAGATAACTTCCACTAGAGGCCTGATGGCACAGGTAGTTGGCCACTGGGGCTGCATTACACTATCAACTAATTCCGATCAGCAATCTGCCTACAGGACTATCTTGCTGCACTCCGATCGGCCCTGGGTGAAATTGGAGCCCCACCAGCTGTCATATCTTCAACCCAATGGCAATTACCATCCATAATTGGGGAGATCAGAGTAGGCGATTCTAGGGGGATTCTCACACGGATTCTCGAAACGGTTCGGGTCACGATTTTCCGTCAATTCCCCTAAAATCGCTTCTTAGCTGAAGCCGCTCGCCAGGTGCTTCGACTCTCGATTCTGAATTTTCCTATCATAGATTTTGTTATCTTCTATTGTGCTTATCCTAAGCCCTCTTGTTCCGCTATCCATCACTCATACCACCGAAGAAGTCTAACACCAAGAAGAGGGGAAAAGCCACCTCGGCACCTTCAACCAAGCCACCAACCAAGGCTGAGAAGACTGAAAAGAAGAGGAAGTCTAAGGGTAAGAAGGATAAGGTCCAAGATGAGGAGGATGACACACCCGTTAAAGTCAGGCCAACTCCAGCGCTCATTGACTCGAAGATGTCGCTGGAGCATGCGAGATTAGTGCTTCGATCTACTCGGTTCATGTGAGACGTAGCTGCGCGCCATCCTTGATGATAGGCAACTGTTTGTTGAGGTACCGTCGTGAGTACAGCTGCTGTAAGATTGAGAGAACGGTGGCGCTGGGCGGAGGGTGGTCATCATCGGGATAGGATGATGATCCGGCATCAGACTCAGTGTCAGAGCTGTCTGGCTCGGCAGGCTCGACTGCCAACTGGAGCAGGTAGACCTTTTCAAGGTCTCGCACTATTCTCTACCTATGTGATACCGTCATGAGGCTCACTTGTAATTCGAACTGGGAGGGATATGTGTATTGAAAGGTGTATCCTAACTTCTAAGCGCAGGTAGAAGCGAAAAGGAAACAGAGGGTAGTCAAAATATACGGAGTGGATTCTGCCGGGATCGCGACGCGATTCGAGAATCCGTGCGAGGATCCCCCTGGAATCGCCTACTCTGGTCTCTCTTAATGCTTGTCAGTTGTTACCGCTTCTTTGGGATCTCACCTTATCTTTTAAGCCTTTCGGCAGAATCCACTTTACATGCTTCGAAATGCTTGTCGTTTAGTGCCTGCGGCACCGCATGCTGAGCCCAACAGAATGGCTATTTTCGGGGATGTTACCTCTTTGTCGCGAAGCTGAGGGACAGGGAATTCAGTAAGTATTCTGGGAATGAGATTATCTTTGGCACATTGGGAGCAGGGGGCAATGAAAGGACGGCTTCGGACAGACGGCGGAATCAGGGAGTCTCCTCTCCATTTCCTTGGTACATGTTCAACTCGGCAAGATGATTCGGCGCGTCCTTAGTACCGTGAACGAGGATCTTAGACGCTGAATATTTTACCGACGCTCAGCCTCGTAGCCCAGTGTCGTGTGACCTTTCCACCGGCATGACAGCAGGCATCGATCAAAGCATAGATCTTCCATGCCCAGTGCTGCCCAGTAACTTTTGGTAAATGGATGTGCCGAGTGGGGTATGCTGTCTACTGGGACAAGGCCGTGACAGCCTCCTCGTGATCAGCCGCTCGGAGAGATGTGGGAGCACTTCGCTTGCTCGTTCAAATGGGCCCATCAGTGTACTCAACTATGCACCAAGTGAGGTATATATATATGTGATTCAGGGAGATAGAGACGAAGGTGTGGCGTCTCCTGGAATCCCCCCATGCAACTCTCAACCTTCATCTCGCTCGCGTTCAGCGTTGTAGCTGCGTCCGCTCAGCTCGGCGGAGGCCCCAACCCACTGACCTGTGGCCCAACAGCCATCGGGTGCGCTACAACAATGACCGCACTCGGAAGTCCTTACACTATCCAAGCATCGTCCTGTGCTACCTTGGGATACCCGACGACATATACAACAACAACGACCATGACCTCTTTATCAGCCTTCACTACGGTTTTGACAGCTACCTTGACCGCAACTGTGAGTCCTATCCTTTCTCCCTGGGAAAGCCTATACCTATACATTTAAACTTCGTTTTACGATCAATTAGATCACGAGTACTGCAGTTGTCGCTAAGGTATCGAACAACGGACATTGTTACTGTCAATGGACGTCCGCGTCGAACTCAAACACTGCTACTGTAGCTTGCGATTACAATGTGAGTCTACATCGTCTATTCACGTCAAATTATTCGAATTCATCACTTATGTCACCCTGGCAGTGCCCCACTGGAAGCATCTCGTATGCCACGCCTGCCACAAGCTATTGCCCTCCCGTCTCCACAACTATACCCGGGTAAGCTTGGCTGTAAGCTCGTCATTACAGGAGATGAAACTGACACATTGGAATAGAGTTGGAGCGGCTTCCACAATCACCAGCGCGGCTACTTCGACGATCACAAGTACGAAGTAGGGGAGGACGAGAGACTCAGGGGAATGGGGGCAATGTTGTTGCACAATGAATATCATGTCCTGTGTCCACGATGACCCCTTTGTGAGAATAAACTTGGAGGCAAACTTGATGGCCATGAAGGGGCACTATGAGAGAGAGAGAGAGAGAGATCAATTAGAGCGCTGGCAGCGAGTACGCTGATGGTGCGCTTAACTAGGAGCAATCTACAATACAGCAGTATCTATGGTAGGGTTATGGAGGTGCGATTATCGGAAACTCTTTGGAAGGATGGTAGTGCCCATTTAAGGGATTTACAGCGAGTAAACCTCCAGCGCTTCTGCTACCAACTGCAGGGACAACACCAACATCGACGTGGGTATACAACCTGGAATACCCCTCCTTTCGAGCGCGGCATCGCGGCCCGAGAGTAACCAGTCCATACCAATTATCCACTCCAATTTGCGTTAGGCGATTGTCAGCACGCCGCCAAGATACACTGAAACTGTCCGATGGCGACAGAATCTGCTACTACCCTCTCACGCAAATTCCACAATGGCAACAAGGTTAGAGAACGAATTTGTGCCACGAACCTCTGCGTGGTTGCACTGACTTGATCGCCGTCGTATGTAAAGATACCTTGGATAGGTGAGCCTCGCCAACGATATCGCGAAAGAAACATCAACTGACCCAAGAGGTTACTTGCACAGGTTACGGAACAGGTGACATTCCTATCACTGTGGGCTTATGGAGTCACCACTTATGCATCTCACTTGACTATCCTGGACTGGTCTCACAGGAACCTCGTTCAAGCGGCACGCGACGGATGCCGTGGAAACCGTTATGACTGCCCTTTCAGCTGGTTTCACCCACATCGACTGTGCGGAGCTGTACAACACAGAGGAGTCTCTGGGAATCGCATTGCAAAAGTACCTATCCGGACCATCGCGGCCTCCTCGAGACACAATATTCCTCACAACCAAGTTCTACGACGCTCTTGAACCTGGTCAGACTGTTAGGGACAGGCTGAAGGGATCGTTGAGGAGGCTGCAAGTGGACTATGTGGACCTTTACCTCGTCCATACGCCGATGTCTCATCTAGGGAGATTAAAGGACATCTGGAAGCAGATGGAGGAAGTCCAAAGGGAAGGGCTAGCGAAGAATATCGGAGTCTCCAACTTCCGCGTCAAGGACTATGAAGAGTTCATCGACGAAGCCGAGATCACCCCGGTCTGCAATCAGGTTAAGTCATCCTTACATCCAGCTAGCACTCCCCTAACTAAGATGTCGGCGATGTTGAGTAGATCGAATACAGCCCTTATGTCATGGAGGCGGCAAGACCGATCCTGGCGCTACAGGAGAAGCACGGTATCCTGACCGTCTCTTACGGTGGATTGACCCCACTCCACAAGTTTAAAGGCGGGCCTATCGACCCAATCCTGTCCACCATCCGCGAGAGATACTCAAAGGATCATGGGATCGATATCTCTGAAGAGCAGATCTTGACTAAGTGGACACTCGCGAAGGGCGTTCTCCCAATCACGCAAGTGCTCTTCTGCCTCACGATATTTCCATATGTTGGAGGGTTGAAACATTTGACCGCATACACACATATAGAACGTCATTGAAGAAAGAGAGACTAGTCTCAATCCTCAAAACTGTCGAGCTACCCGATATACAACAGGCTGAAATTGAGCAGATCGACAAGGCGGGTCTAACGGAACATCATAGAGGTTATGTGAGTGCTCGCCGCCAGCGTATTTTGGAGGCTTTGATGACACTGAGAGTCCTTCATTCGCCATAGCAAAGGCATATGGATATGTAGATCTGAATTAGTAGCTGGAGCTCATGGCCGATGTTCTCTGCGATCCAAGTTGCTCGGGGTGCTCAAGAGATGTTGCTGGCCTGGCGTGGGAGTCCATTTCGCCCTGAGAGCGTAGAGAACGAATCGCTCAGTTCAAATGTTGAATCCAAATCTTGTCCAGGGATCTCATTTACATTTCCACCACATTCTTCCTCTTCATAATGGGTCAAACAGCATCACAAATGCCAGCGTCGCATCCTCCGCTACCTGAAGGGAACACAGGGGGTGCGCCACCGCCTGGATGCCCAATGCACAAATCAACGGCTTCTACACCTCCTGCACCTGCACCTGCACCCGCGACCTCCCCTCCAGCTCAATGTCCCATCGCCCATGACAAAATCAACCCTCTAAACCAGATGCCCTCTCTCTCTCAAGCGCCCGCACCAAATCAGGCCGTCACTCTACCAACAGAACGTGTTTTCTCTTCCATCCCGCGTCCGTCATCGCCTGAAGAGCCCGCTGGACCTGGGAAGTGGGAGTACCCGAGCCCTCAACAATTTTACAACGCTCTTGTGAGGAAAGGATGGGAGACACCGGAGGAACATGTCGAGACGATGGTCCACATCCATAACTTCTTGAATGAAGAGGCGTGGAATGAGGTCCGCAAGTGGGAGCAGAAATGGAACAAGGAGTGAGTTACAGCACACTTTCATCCTGGATGGAGAAGTAGGAAACGAGGCAGACCATTCCAAATCTCACTCGTCCAATGATAGCGCATATCAGGAACCTGAGCTCGCAAGACTCCACGGAAAACCGGGAGAATTGTCGCCCAAGGCGCGCATACACATGTTCGCAGGCTGGCTGTTCCCATCCCGCTTCAGGTACGTTCATGGCCGCAACATCATATGTCACGACTCTTTCAGCGATGCTTACATCTAATCGTACTCTCCTCCCAGCTCTGAAGCACCATTTGATCGTCACGACTGGGTCGTTCGTCGGCCCACAAGTGGCGAAGAAGTACGGTATATCATTGATTACTACTCTGCTCCTGACGATCCAGATGGGAACCCCGTTTTCTCGCTCGATGTTCGACCAGCGCTGGACAGCCCTGGGAGCATCGTACAGCGTGTTTCGGCAGCGACGGCGGACGTCTGGAGTTCATTCCGGAGTGGTACGATGGGTGATCAGTAAGATGGTTCTATAATCCCTTACTTCATACCGTATATTGTTGGCTGTTGTACTTTAATATGAGCATCATTGCATTTCATCTTTGCCCTCCAGATCCTGTCTGCTTCAAGGCACGGTCATCACAAGCGCCGTTCCTGCCGGATCTTTGGTGGAACCATGACTACATGACAAACCACTTGCGCATGCTGTACTAGTACATATCGACAACGAAGGAAGGAAAATTCTACCATGATACTGTCTCTTTGCGTGGAGGTTCTGTCTCCTCTTCGTACTCCACTTCCACTCTTGCCCCGCCTGACAAGCCAGGAAATATGATTAAGTTTTAGTAGGGTGAGAGAGTAGGTGCTATTTCAACTCACGTGGCTTTTTGGCATGTGATTTCCATTTCTCTGGCGCTTTCCGTTTCCCCAAAGTTTTTCCTTTTGACATGGGCAACTGAGGCTTTGATTTGGGTGCCGAACTGAGCGCACCGGAGTCTCCTCCGTCATCTTCGTCGCTGTCATTTTCGTCCTGTACCGCAAGAAAGGGGCGGCTGTTAGCCAAATGCGACTCTAAAGGTTCGAAGGTGTACCTCTGCTTGTTCCAGATCTTCAAGATCGCTGATATCGTCACCGCTCTCATCACTTACGAACTCCCGCCCCTCGCCCCACTCATTCTCTTCTTCCATCTCCAACTCGTCCTCGTCCTCTTGCTCGTCCTCCGTGAATACGTCGTCCTGCAGACCCAACTCGTCTTCTTCTTCCGCATCCACATCCTTTCCCCTGTTCCCGTTCAGTATCTGCTGCCAAATCTCCTCGTTCACGTTCAAGGGCGCGTCGCCGTAGGCTTTTGACTTCAATCGTTCGATAAGCTCCTTTTCGATCGCCTTCTCGAGCTTGGCCGCCTTCAACGCTTTCGCTTCTCGTCTCTCCTCCCTCCTATCAAACTTCTTCTTTATTGGTACGATCTTAGTTCTATGAAGCGAGGAGTCTGGGTCAGTGGGCCGAGGTTTTCTTTGGAAAACGATCGCAAGGGCAAACGGACTGGTCAGAGAGTTTCAGCTTGCGCATCTTGATGAGATACTGTGTTATCTTTGTGAGACGTTGCTTGCACCGGTGAATGATGTAGTCTGGCCAGTAGATGAGCTCCTTGTCAATCTAATTAGAAAACGCCAGCAGTCGTCAATAGTTTGTAGACGTTCGCTTGGACAAATTCGAGGCGCACCTGTTCAATCGCTTGCATATAGTTCTGGGAGAGTGGTATCCTCTCCCACATCTTCGCGGGTGTATGCGCCCGCTCGATCGTCTTCATGTACAAGTATAAGACGCCTGATACACAAGACGTGGTCAGCATTTGTCACAGCCCTGGCGCGTCCATGTTTCAAGAGCATACCTTCACGCTCCCTGACGGTCGCATACCGCGAGTTGGCCAATGGACAATCTTTTCGGTTACAAAAGCCAGACAGATTATATGGATTCCTGCAGAATTGTTGGGTCTTCTCCGGTACCCTAAGGATTATATAGGCTGGTGAGTTTGGCGGACGAGGATCTGGCTAAGACCTCTTCTGGGCTTCACCTGACTTTGTAAGAGCAATGCGTGGTTGAGATGACAGACCAGATAATGTCGTCGCTCTGCATGTTATAGGGTATATGTCCAAGGGCGGGCGAGTTAGATCAGTCAAAATTTCGACGGCGAACTCAAATTCAGGCACATTCCATAAGGGGCAAAGTACCACGTCCCCAAGGTGGTAAGAGTGTCTTAGCAGCTCATCATGAGGTATCCATATCCCCTCCAAGAGCTCCAGACTCTATCTAACGCTATTATCTCCATCGTTTAGGTCAACTGTGAGTATGCTTTCCGCACCGATTTAGCCGTCATCACGCCAACTTAGACCCCGATGAGATACCACCGTGACAGCGTAAACTCTCAAAGTGCCCTGCATTACCTTAGGTTAGGTTCTTCATATACGTGCGCTATGGAAGATTACTAATAGTGATCTTATTCAGCTCCACCTCTTCGGTGCAAGTGCCAAGCAACTGGTGGAGCTCCCTCTTGACAGTCCGTCAGCTTCGTCAGCCATCAAGCATGATAATGGAGATCGAGAGAATAATCCATATGAGCTTGACCTTATGGTGGCTGTGTTACGTTAGAGCGCTTGCATCAGTAAGATCGAAGCACCCGGATGGTTGGTCAAGAAAAGCTTGCCTACAGTTATAGGATACCCCTACTTTTGAACGGCGAAGATACACGGTGACTCTTTGGAGATAATTTCGATCACATTGACAACCGGCACGCCAAGCCCTCAGCGGAATTCGTTACTACTGAGGATTCCTGGAAGGTACTTGACCCGCTCAATCCGGAATTCTCATCCAACTCAACAAAATGCTTATGAAATCGCAGTTAAGGACCGGATCTTCGCACCTGCAAAAGGCTGGGATAAGCGCAAGCTGTGGTTCGGTATGTGGAGCTTAACTTCGGACTGTTTGTCCTCGGCATGACTGACTGAATCGAAACCCAATGCTTCGGAGAAGATGTAAAGGAGAGTCCCGGGGGGGGGTTGAAAAGCAGATATAGCCCAGTAAGCTCAGATGTGCGCTGAAGACGAAATGCCATTATCTCTTGATGTTATCTCAAGAAAGGCGCGTGCGGTGGCGAATTAAAAGGCTTGAACGCCGACTTCACACTGTATCTGACAGACTCTTTCTCTCTCAACGCCAGGGGGGCTCCAATGGAGATTTCTACGTTGACAGGCGATTGCTCTCCCGTAAGCTCCCGTAAGTGTCACGTCAGAAGGGAAGATCACTGTGCGATCAGACGATGAGTCACGATGTAGGGTGCATGCTCCGGCGAATGATGCCATAACTTGAGCGACAGTTACGACTCACTACGCTCGGAGAGCTTCTACTCTGTACCCGACATCTGACGTACATATACCTTTCCCTTTCTTTTTCATTTCAAGAGTGGCTATAACGGAGAATGCGGATCTCGTTGCACGACAGTACTACAGCGACCCCCTCTTTACGTGACGAGGCTCTCTCGCTCCCACTCCGAGCCCCCTTTCACCTTGCGATAGCAACTGGTACGTGACTTGTATGGAATAATACGGAAGGTTGGAATGAGCTGCGGCTGACTTCCTTAGACACGCTGGAAGGGGAAATTCTGCTCTGTGTGACCTCATTCCACCATCGTACAACAACTCATCGCAGCAAGAAAGGCCGTTTGTTTGACATGTTCCACGACGTGCTTTAGACCTCTATAACTCTTGTAGAAGAGGTGAGTCATGACATGTTATTATAGAGATCATTTGAGGGGCAACTAATGTATGTCCATCCACTTGTCTTCAGATCAGTGTGCAAGGTCGCTTTCCATGTCCTGGTCGCTATTCTCTGGATTCTCGTGGAGGACAGATATTTCTTCAATCTTTGCCCAATCTCTCACCCTCGTCGCCAACGGTCTCAAATGAGATGTCCAACCAGTCATATCGGTATCGCCCCATCTGCGGCACTTTAGCCGTCGACATCGAGTCCAGCAAGGTCGATCCCACCTGCGACGCCGTCACGATGGTATTCCATGCATGCCCAGATACCTATGGCTTGTACGACTCTTCCACGGCATCCGTCTCTCGGACACCGCCAACGCCACCAGCGTGGCATCGGATCCATCCAGCCATTGCATGCGTTACTCCCTCGCATTCTTGACTGGGTACAAGCGAACGTATGTATGCTCCTTGAATACTTAGAGGCTCACTCCATTATTGTCGAGGCGGTACAATTGGGCGTCGAGGCGTTGCCGCAGTGCGACTCCGTTAGCATTACATCGGTCACCCTAAACTTGGTGGCGCTGGGAACACAAACGCACGCGCAAATCGTCGGGCTTACCGCTGTCCCTACCGTTCCCGGTGCGTTCAAGCTATAAGCCCAATACGCCTACTCCCACCACCACCGCTTCGCCGACTTCGGGCTCGAGCAGAGCATCACCACCAGGAAAGATAAAGCCTTATGATTCAGCGATTTGGGGTCCGATCATTGCAATGATAGGTGGCATCGCAGGTCTCTATTACGCGTTTGATATCTGGAGGATGCAGGGTCGCAGGGTGCTTGAAGAGGCTAGGTTAGCTCTCGAACATGAAATGGGGGAACGACGTTGTCTTCCGTAGTGACCCGATCGCTATATCTGCGGCAGACCTGGCTACCAGTCGATCACGTTCACGCACCATCCCCTTATCTCCCCTTTCCTCTTTCCTTTCCTTGTGCTTTTCGCTCCCTATGGACTTGGTTGACGGACAGTTCTGTATTTTTACCTCTGTATTGTAGCTCCCAGTGACGCTTTTACATCACGTGGAAACTCGTGATCCTCAGTATAGAAATCCCCTTGTTGTGCTCACTCCGCGTCTCGCTACAGCTGTGACTGTTCTTAGGGGAAATGGCAGTGCGTACAGATGATGGGGAGAAGAAAAGCTCTTTGAGCAAAAGGCTCCGTTTGGGAATCGGGACAAGGTGCTTGGAGATGGTGGAGATGGGCGGGAAAAACAGAAAGACCGCCGCGACGGACAGTGATGAGAGGTGAAAAGGAGACCGAACATGTGCACATGTGCTACGCTTCGTCTCTTCACTTAGCAAGAATGCACTTTTAGCTAAGGAACATATGCTTATCGTAGCCGCTAGAAGTAGCATATTTGTGGGAGGGAAGAGGTATGCAACAAACGGCCATGCTCAGCTTTCGAGGTCCATCCAACTGAGCTACAGAAAGCTTCTTTGATCAGGTCGGCCGCGTTGCAAGTTATTTGGAGAAGCTTGGTACTTGTCAGATTTCATCTGCATGTCTTGGCGCTACCTGTTACAATCAAGCCCAGGAATTTGCCAAGCATACCGGTTGTATTCGGCGGCTCCCACCGAACCCATGCATTGATCGCACCAATTAGATTTGGGTTCGCAAAGGAAACAAACGGGCTTACCACCGACGTCCAAGACGGTCTTCGTAATCATGAACCGCCTGCCGTGCCCCCCATTTACCACTCTCACCAGCGCAAATCGTCTCCGACATCCCAAAAGTTTGCACAGTTCTAGCTTGCATATTGTTACAAACAATCCAATTTTTAGGAGTGCTTAAACCTTGTATACGCGGAATCATTCCCCGACGCGCTCGGCTGAAAGTTACTACGCCCTGACGTTACATATCCTTACACAACTGTTCAGAGCACTCAGCATATGAACGTAATACTTCTGGAAGTCAAATGCCTGCACTCGGCAACTTTCCCCCCAAAGACTTATCTGCAACATATCTCATCCCTTCACGTGAAAGATCTGCCTGATGGGGCAAAAGTAGCCTCAATCCAACTACGGCGAACTTGAAGTTCAGGCACCCGTGGTCTGATGTTGAATTCACGCAGGCGTGCGCCTCCTTTGGCTTCACGAAAGATGACGATCTCCATTCAAACGTCCGATGCCATATCTGTAGTCTCAGAAGATGTAAAGGCCCACCTTTCCCTTCTTGGCGCATTTTCCAAACTGCGGGAAGCGCACCATGCCAGATGGCCAGCGTACGTCAAGCAATGCGTTGCCAAGTTCCACGACTGGATCCAGAAACTGGGCGTTCTCCCGGACCGTGATCCCACTCGCGTCTTGGAGAGGAATCTCCCAGACTTGGATGTTTTGATGGTCTGGCATACTTATCTGTTGGTACGTTGTCTCCCGAGTCCATAAGGGAGGGTGGGCTGAATGCTGATGATCTCACACTAACATAGAACCCGGTGAGATACCATCGTGACAGCACGGACTCTTCAAATGCTCTCCATAACCTTGGGTCAGGTTTTCTGTACTTCTGCTCTAGGGAAGGTCACTGATAAGGATCTTGATTAGCGCCTTTCCTCTTAGTGCAAGCGCCAAGCAACTGGCGGATCTCCGTCGAGACACTCTGTCAGCTTCGCCATCTATTACGCATGGGATTGGAGACATAAAGAATGACATAGATAAGTTTGACCTTGTGGCGGCTGTGCTGCGTCAGAGCGAATTCATCAAGAAGATAGAAGCCCTCGGATGGACCGAATTGCCATCATCGAACCAACTGGTATCCAATAGCATTCTGCGATACTGTGTTTTCCTGGAGCTCTTGGCTAACGGAGCCGTGCAGTCTCTCGTTCCGACGTTGGTGAGCTAACAGATGCCGACGTGTTCCTTGCGCAACTAAGAATCCTGCTTAGGATATTGATCTAGTTTGGCATACTCATCAAATGAAAGGATCTGTCTATTGGTGGGTATTCTGTATGGACGAGAAAGCACGCCTACAGTCAGCAGATAAATCTACTTCGGAACAGTGACGATACTCGGCGACTTTTCGGATATATTCTTGATCACAATGATAATATCCCTCATGACAAGCTCTCAGCCGACTTCGCTAGTACTGAGGAAGCATGGAAGGTACTGAGCCCGATGAATCCGGAACCTTCATCCAAGTTAACGAAACCCCCTGGCATCACAGTCGAGGACAGGATCCTCGTACCTGCAAAAGTCTGGGAAGCCTGTGATGAGCGCGAACTGCGGCTCGGTGCGTGTAGAGCTTCAACCCCAGGCTGCTCGCCTTGTCACGGACTGAACTGAGCCCTAATGCTTCAGGGAGGATGTAACGGGGAGTGCGGAGCGGCGTCGAAGAGCGGATGTAGCCCAGTAAGTTGGAATAGGCTCTAGGCATGAAAACCGTATCGCTAATAGTATTTCATAAGGGCGCTTGCAGCGGTGAGTGCGAAGGCTTAAAGGCCGGTTGTGGTCAGGTGCGTCAAACAACCCTGCATCAGAGCCTTCACACAGTATCTGACAGGCTCTTGATCGGCCTCCAGGGGGCCTGCAATGGAGAGTGTGGAACTGTGTTGAGAAGTGGCTGCTCTCCCGTAAGCTCCCATAACCATCACCTCTGAAGGCGAAATCGCATTGTTGACGAGACGATCGCTCACTATGTAGGGCGCGTGCTCCGGCAACTGCGGCGCCTTGAATGCTAGTTGCGGCTCGGTAGGCTCAGAGAGCTTCTAATTATCGTTTAAAATCTGACATACACTGCATCCTTCCATATCCATGTCAAGGGTGGCTGTAACGGAGCATGCGGGTCTTGTGGCACGACTACCGTGTTCGCGACCTAAGGAAAGGGGATCTCTCGCCCCCCCCCCCCCCCGAGCGCCTCTGACCACATGGTTGCAGGATCGCGCGGTGGCAATCTATATTTAGCTTGGCCGAAAGACTCCGGAATGTCGGAGGGTATCACGACTGACCCTTTAGACTTGATAAAATAGAAATTCTAGTGGAAACATGTGGTGCCTTTGTCTCTTCGGTCCATCGCCGTATATAACGCCTCTCGCAGCGCAAATGGTCGTTTCTTTGACGCATTAAGACGTTATTTAGATTTTTATATTCTTGTAAGAGAGGTGAGTCGTTATTTTCAATGTGAAGATCGTTTGAGGAGCATCTAGTTATCGGATTGTCCCCAACTGTATGCGCAAGTTCGTTTTTCACGCTCCACGCGCTTTATTTTGGATAGCTGTGACGGCTTCTATCATTCGTTCCACGTTTGTCACTCTTGTCGCCAACGGGCTCCATGACATGTCATGTGTCCGCTGAAACCAATCATACCAATATCATCCAATCAGTGGTACCTTGGCCGCCGATATCGGACCATTCAACACCGGTGTTATCGGCGACGCCGTTATGACACCATTCCAGGCGAGCTCAGATACCCACGGCCTGTACGACTCTTCCACTGGTATTCGTCTCTCAGACACAGCTGACATCATCAGGTGGATATTGGATCCATCCGGTCCCTGTATGTGCTACTCCCTCGCATCCCTGAATGGAGTGCAAGCGAACGCGTGTATGACTTGGGACTACTTCGGGGCCACCCCCGATATCGTCGAGGCGGGACAGTTGGGCGATAAGGGGTTGCTGCAGTGCGACTCTATCGACATTACATTGGTGGACTCGAGCTCGGCGGCGGCGGAAACCCAAACGTATGCGCAGGGCGTTGAGCCTACTGCAATCTCTACCGCTACCGGCACGAGTTCAGGCGGCGGATCAAACACCGCTGAACCGAATTTTACGGTGAGCACGGTTATCCTCTTCGGAGGTCAACGATTCCATTTCTCTGACGCATCGCGAGATCTTCAAGACTACTCCCACGACTGTGAATACGAAGATGCCTAAACCCTAAGAGAGTTGATTTTGCTCGGCACTGACATGCAGTTTTGGTACCGATTACTCGAGGGACGCCTGCTGTTGTGACGAGCACTCCCACCACCAACGCTTCGCCGGGCTCGAACGGCGCATCTACATCGTCGGCAATAGGGGCATACGGTTCGCTGACCTGGGGCCCGATCATTGGAGCGTTAGGTGATATCGCAAGTCTCTGTTACGTGTATTCTGACTGGAAAACCAGGCGCAGAGAGGCTAGGAGTACTCATAAACATACTTTGAGTGAACGACCTCGTCTTCCTCCACAGCAACACGTATACCACCATCTTTCCTACAACGACGGGCCTGGCCACTGGTCGATTACCTGCCACGCGCAATCCATTCGTTCTCAATTTCCTTTCCCTTTCCTTGCCCCTGGGCCTATGGACTTGGTTAACGGACAATTCTGGATCCTACCTCTGTGTCGTAGTTCCTTGTAATGCTCTCTCCTCACGTTGAAACTTTGTGGTTCTCGATATCCCTTTTGACTTGGATTTTCTTTCTTTACTTGTCGTGTGAGCGGAAAATATACATATAAGTATGCCCCGCGAGCGGCTATCAAACAGACTGACAGACAGCCCCGATTGAGTCAGCCAGCACGCAAATCAGGACATCCATCTCATCATGACGCTCTTTCAAACCCCGTCTCGCCCTGCCAAACGTATCGACCATATTTAGTGACAATTTCTTCATGCCTCGATCACATGGGTAGATTTGCTTTCAAAGCGCCTCACTTTACCACCGAAGATGCCAAGTCCTAAGCGATCTGGACATTATGAATCGGCGTCCCTAAGACCGTTATACATTGACATCATTCCGCAACGTCTACGCGTGCAAGCAATATGACGCGATGGCAAACGAGAAAGTTCGATATTTACTGCACGGCAAAATCACAGCAGAACTCAGACATTTCGATTTGATGCGTCAAGCATATCTCCGTCTGAGACAAAGGAGGAACGCCTGAGACGCTACATTTCTCCCGAGACCCAGATCCCGGCACCACGTTCCGCGAAAACCTGATTTCCTGGGGGGGGGGGGCGTTTGGCAAAAACTTCGGGCCTTGGACGTGAGGTTTATTTCTTCAGTTCACTCCTGCTCCATAGTGTTGTCTGAATATGGGACCTTGTCTTGTTATAACTGGGTACTCGATGCGGTGGTGTGATGTAATTATAATGCTCTTTTTATGGATAGATAGATATAGAAAAGAAAAAAAAGATACAAAAACAGGACAACAATTAATTAATCTTACATCGCCTCCTCGATTCTGCCTGGTCAGCATACCG
>WSTV01000495.1:0-22030 GCA_019632285.1 Tulasnella sp. 332 | reverse complement strand
GGATCCCCATCGCAATCAACTCGTATAACAGTTCTTCAATATTCCAAGCCAGCTCTTAGCTCTATTCCAAATCCATTAAGCCCTATCCCAGTCCTCAAGTAGTGAGTACCCCTAGGCGATACCCTAGTAAAATTCCAGATCAGTCCAGGAAGAGCTGATCTTACATCAGACTATTCCCAGTTTTATAATGGACTATCTTCTAATCATGTGTCTCTCTTAGTAAGCCTTCCTCACTTAAACTGTCTTCTCTTCTCTCACTCAGGAGGTCACCTGTCACTGCCCTGCGCTTCTATCCTTGTGTTCTCCCACACCACTGTGCAGTGCACTCGTGTCATGTTTGTAAGCCTCCACTCCTGTATTCCTTTATATACTGGTAGGCATTGAGGACTTATTCCTCATGCAACATCTTATATCATTCCCTCCATTGTATCCTCCTCTCTCCTACTCCTCTCATCGCCATTGAGCTTCTAGTGCTCCTTATTGTCTCTTATACATTTTATTGTCCTCCTTGTTGAGCTCCTAGTGCTCATTATCATCCTTCTTATCATCATCGTTGTCCAGCAGTCCCTTCAGCATCCACTTTGTGACAATTGGGCTTGCTGACTTGGTTCAGGTTTTACACTCTTCTTTCCAGTCCCAATAACCCTAATGCAAGCAAGGTCTCCCTCATTGGCAGATCATCAAGCTAACTCCTGTGTGAAGGCCAGAACAATGAGCTCAGGGAGGAGAGCAGTGAAGATGAGGTTAAGGTCCATCTTCACCATGGCACAGATGATACCAGCATCAGGGCAGATATGGCCCAGTGTGGGAATTGTTGTGAGCAGAAAGTGCTTGGGCTTTGACAATGACAGTGTGGTGGACATTTTGAGAAGAAGGAAATGTTTTGATGTGGATGGTGGTGGAAAATGGAGCAGATTTATACTGTAGTTGAATTGATGGCCTGAGGTGGGCATGCCGTACCTCCAAAGCATTTTGTAGTGCAATTTATTTTTGTGAGATGTGAGATTCTCCAGTTTTGTTCAGAGGAGTTTGGAGGGACATGCAGGGGAAATGTGGGCCATTTTTTGTCATCAAGGTGCCCTATAACGACCCCACCACATTGAATTGGAACAAGGCCTACATCCTAAATGACAAATGCAAGCTGAGGCACTTAGGGTAGTTGATAAATGACTACCCTCCACCCAATTAAATCTAGTCTCCCTGCACCAAGTGGTTTTTGCTATGGCAGTGCTTGCTATGTGGTATGGAAGGTAATGGGCTTCTGGCTACTCTGACTGTCGTGAGATAGCTTCATCCCTCAGCCTGGTGCAAAAATGTGCTACTTCCAGCAGTAGCCATATGCATGGGTTCCTTAGCTGGGAGTGAGGTTTTGCTAAGGGAAGTGATGGAATAGTGAGTGTGTAAGAGTTCAATTCCCTTGACTTTATTCAAGACATCCATCACATGTTGAATACATCAGCATCGTACCTTCTTAACGGCTAGTGACAGTTTGCTTGGTAGCGAGTTCCCACCCATTCTCACACTAAAAGAAGTTGTACCTGCTATCTTTCTTCCTACCCACCACCATCCCCAAGCTCCTTGTCCTGATCCTCAACAAGAATCCAACTTGAAGAAAAGTCTTCTCCCCATGGCAGGATATTTGTCCTTATTTCATACATAGTCACCTCTAAGTGAGTTCACTTTCTACGAGCAGAGGAATATTTTTGTTGAGCAAAGTCTTGTTTGGGATTGGGATCCACAGAGCTGTAGGTGAAGCACAGTGAAAGGGCTACTAAGGAGTGAGAGGGATTGATATCCAATCTATAGGAGATGAAAGGAGGAAAAGACAGATCAGGCACCAAGCACTCTCCCTGCTTCAAAAGGACTGGAGGAAACCACAAATAAATGATTATGTCTTAGTCTCTATAACAGGTGCTTTAACAGGAATCACACCTTTCCTGAAGTGTCACAACTATGTCCTGCTCCAAGTCAACTTGAACACAAGCTCTCCCTATATGATCACATTCTACTCTCCCACAAACCACATATCATGAAGTGGATGCTGAGGGAACTGCTGGATGATGTTGAGCACTAGAAGCTTGTTGGAGAGGACAATGAAATGGATAGAAAGAATACAAGGAGCACTAGGAGCTCAATGTATGTGAGTGGAGAGGAGAGGTAGAGGAGTAGAATGGAAGAGGGAATACAAGATGTTGTGTGAGGAATAAGCCCTCTACGCCTACTAGTATATATAGGTTACAAGAGTGGAGGATTACAAACATAACACGAGTACACTGTGTGGTGGTGTGGGAGAATATGTGGTATGGAAGCGTGGGGCAGTGACAAGTGACCTCCTAAGTGAGAGAAGAGAAGATCGTTAAGCGAGAGAAGGTTGACTAAGTGAGACACATGATAGAAGTTAGTCCGAGGTTAAACTAATAATAGTCTGAAGTCTGTGTCCATGGGAGAGTAGATTGTGATCATAGAGATAGAGCCTGTGTTTGATTGGGCTTAGAACAGGACGAAGTTGTGACATCACAGACTTTGGACTATTCTCGGTTTAACATTGGACTATCTTCTGATCATGTGTCTCACTTGGTAATGCTTCTCTTGCTTAAGACTCTTCTCTTCTCTTGCTTAGGAGGTTACCTGTCACTGCCCCACACTTCTACCCCATGTGTTCTCCCACACCACCACACAGTGTACTCATGTTAAGTTTGTAAGCCTCCACTCCTGTATCCTATATATACTGGTAGGTGTAGAGGACTTATTCCTCACACAACATCTTATATCTCCTCCTCTCATTGTATCCTCCTCTCTCCTCTCCACTCATCACTGTTAAGCTCCTAGTGCTCGTCAGCGTCTCTTTATACATCTCATTGTCCTTCTTCATCAAGCTCCTAGTGCTTGTTGTCGTCCAGTGGTTCCTCAGTCCTCTCTTTGTGACATGAAGCAAACCATAGGCATGCACACATATCCCTCTCCGCCTCACCTCCTGCTTTGAGCACATCTAATGTTTGCTGTTACACCACCTGTAGATTCCTTTGCTTCCTCTTGCTGACCTCTCCCTTCATCTGTGAAAGAATCAGCCTGAATTCAGCAGTGACAGCAGTGGGAGTGCCCTTGACCTTCCTGTCTCTGGCAGGTGGTTGTGCTGCTCCACCAACACGAACCTGACAGAAGGGTAAGTGCTCCATGTCACGACTACGTCCTGCTCTCAGTCCAAACTGAACATGAGCTCTCCCTCTATAGTCACATTCTACTATCCCACGGACATGGACCTCAGACTTATCTCGGAATTACTTTGGACTTGCCTCAGACTATCTTCTAGTCATGTGTCTCCCTTTGTAAGCCTTCTCTTGCTTAATGTTCTTCTCTTCTCTTCTCTTCTCTCGCTTAGGAGGTCACTTGTCACTGCCCTGCACTTCTACCCATGTGTTCTCCCACACCGCCACGCAGTGTACTTGTGTCACATTTGTAAGCCTCCACTCCTGTACTCCTATATATACCAGTAGGTGTAGAGGACTTATTCCTCACACAACATCTTGTATCTTCCTCTTCATTGTATCCTCTATCCTCCCTCTCCACTCATCAATGTTGAGCTCCTAGTGCTCCTTATTGTCTCTATACATCTTCATTGTCTTCTCCATCAAGCTCTGAGTGCTCAATGTTGTCCAGTGGTTCCCTCAAACCTCCATTCGTGACACTCCATTAGATATTGCATGTAACTAGTTGGAGAGTAAGGAGAAAGGGTTTAATACCTGAACGAGTTCCCAGGAACAGTCGAGCTGAAACCTATGAAAATGATCACCAGTCAATGTTTGAAGTTGTATTGTAGTGAGGAAGCAGCCTCATGTCATGAATGGAAGGCTAGGGGTACTGCTGGATGATGCTGAGCACTAGGAGCTTGTTGTAGAAGACAATGAAGATGTCATGACTTTGTCCTATGCCAAGTCAAATTGAACATGGGCTCTCCCTCTATGATCACATTCAACTCTCCCACAAACAATGGATCTCAGACTATTCTTGGTTTAACTTCAGACTAACTTCTGATCATGTGTCTCTCTTTGTCAGCCTTCTCTCGCTTAGGAGGTCACTGGTCACTGCCCTGTGCTTCTACTCCATGTGTTCTCCCACACCGCCACACAGTGTACTCATGTCATGTTTGTAAGCCTCTACTCCTGTAACCTATATATACCAGTAGGCATAGAGGACTTATTCCTCGCATAACATCTTGTATTCCCTCTTTGACTGTACTCATGTCCTATCCTCTCCACTCACAAGCATTGAGCTCCTAGTGCTCCTTGCTTTCTCTTATACATTTTATTGTCCTTCTCATTGAGCTCCTAGTGCTCAACATCACCTTTCCCCTTATCGTCATCATCCAGCGGTCCTCTCAGCCACCACATCATGACAGAAGATGAATAAGAAGACACTGAGGAGCACTAGGAGCTCAACAGTGATGAGTGGAGGAGTAGGAGGGAGGATACAAGAGAGAAGGAAGTATAAGATGCTGCATGAGGAATAAGTCCTCTACACCTACTAGTATATATACATTACAGGAGTGGAGGATTACAAAGCTGACATGAGTACACTGCATAGTGGTGTGGGAGAACACATGGAGTGGGAGTGCGGGGCAGTGACAGGTGACCTCCTAAGCGAGAGAAGAGAAGAGTCTTAAGTGAGAGAAGTATTACTAAGCAAGACACATGATTAGAAGATTGTCTGAAGTAAGTCCTACAATGTTCTGCAGTCTGTCCTGTGGGATAGTAGAATGTGACCATAGAGTAGAAGCCTGTGTTTTTGTTGGATTTAGGCACGATGTAGTCATGACACCTTGAAGTGATGAACATACCACTTATGTCATGTGCACGGCATGGAATGGCTGGTCACCAATCATGGGCCAGAAAACATTGACGACACCAGCAGTGATGCTCTCAAACATGGAATTGTGACTGCCATGTGACAAGAATGATCCCAAGCTAGGATGTGCCAAGACTTCCCTTTGAGGCACGAAATCAATGATCAAACCTATACCACTCTCTGTGATGGTTTTCTCAAGTCCTGGGTCAAGTGGTTTGTCACGAATAGAAGGCTGAGGGAACCGCTGGACGATGTCAAGCACTAGGAGCTCGATGAGGACAGAGATAAAGTGTATAGAGACGACGAAGAGCACTAGGAGCTCAACGACAATGAGTACAGTGGAGGAAAGAGGTAGAGAGGAGTACAGAGGAGGGAGTTCAAGACGTTGTGTGAGGAATAAGTCCTCTACACCTACTAGTATATATAGGAATACAGGAGTGGAGGATTACAAAGATGACACGAGTATACTGCGTGGCGGTGTGGGAGAACACAAGGTAGAAGTGCGGGGCAGTGACAGGTGACCTCCTAGCCGAGAGAAGAGCAGGGTCGACGAGGGAATAGAAGAGAAGTATGCTGACCAAGAGAGACACATGATTAGAAGTTAGTCTGAGGTAAAACCGAGAATAGTCCGACATAATTCCAACGTCCGTTTCCTGAGAGAGTCGAATGTGACCATAACGAGAGAGCCCGTGTTCGAGTAGGACTTAGGCGAGACGAAGTCGTGACACTTGCCCCTTCTAGGTTCGTTGAGCGTGAGTGGTAGTGCGAATGCAAGACAACCGATTAGGATGCAGTCGATCTGGGTTAGCATTGTGGAATTCCTCGATCTTGTCGTTTGCATTGGTTGTATCTTCTAGGTAATTCCACGAGTTTTTGGAGACGTCATACCCTTTCCATTTGATCAGGTATTGGAACCGGGTTCGATGCCATCTCGAGTCCAGAATCATCTCGACTTCATATTCTTCTTCGCCTTCCTTGTTCTGAACTGGTGCTGGAGGTGACGTCCTTCGTCCTTCGATTGGATCCTTCGACGTGGCCGTCAACCGTGATACATAGAAGACGGGATGGATCTTCAGCGTGTCAGGGAGTCGCAATCGATAGGCTGACCTTCCAACTTTCTCCATCACTTTGTATGGTCCGAATCTTCTATGTTCCAGCTTGGCAGATGGTCTCATCGTCTTAATCGCCTTGGTTCCGGTGATGGCATCCTTTCGGCTTAACCAAACACGATCCCTGACTTGATGCGGAGTCGCTTGCTGCACATGCCGGTCGTAGAAGTTCCTATGCTTTTCTTCCGCCTTCTTCAACATTGCCTTCAGTTCTTCACCGATTTCCTTTATCTTTCTTGCCATTTCTTCCGCTGCTGGGATCTTCGCTTCGTTGAGTGTTTGGGGGGCGATCATCAGATGTCTGCTGGTGTCAGCGTAGAACGGAGTAACGCCAGTCGACGAGTTAACTGAGTTATTGTATTGGAACTCAGCTAGTACAAGCCATTCGTCCCAATCGTTTTGTCTGTAATTGGTATATAGCCGGAGGTATTGTTCCATCAAAGAATTCGTTCTTTCTGTTTGCCCATCTGTTTGCGGGTGGTATGCTGTTGAGAAGCTCGGCTTCACCCCGATGGCTTTGTAGAGTCGTTTAACGAATTCTGAATTGAACGTTGTTCCTCGATCCGACACGGTTCTGAGTGGTGTTCCGTGATGCTTCCATACGTTCTCTAGGAACATCTCCGCAGTTTCTTTTGCCGTTACCGTTTCCTTGGTGGCTACGAAGTGCGCTCTTTTCGTAAACCTATCCACGATGACTAGTACCGAGTCATTCTTCTTCTTAGTGATTGGTAACTTGACGATGAAGTCGTACGTGATGTCTGTCCATCTGTCGGTGGGTGCTTCCAAGGGTTGAAGATTCCCTTGTGGTTTCTGGTTGATTGTTTTTGTCCTTAAGCAGCTGTCGCAGTGATCCATGTATTCGTTGGTAAACTTGGTCATCGATGGCCACCAATAGGTCCTTGACACCAGCTCTAGCGTCTTTGCTCTCCCCGGGTGTCCAGCGGTTACGGCATCGTGTCTTGATTCTAGGACATCTTTCCGAATCGCTTTGTTCTGTGGGACGTAGATCTTATTCCGATACAGTAGTATTCCATCGACTAACGTGTAGTCACTCATCTGTTCTTTGACTTTCGCGGGTGCCTTGTCGATATCACTGTCGAGGAAGGCCAGAACAGCAGCCATACTCTTGTCTGCCCTGAGTTCTGCCTTGATCCTCTTTACTAGATCATGGTCCAAGAATGCTGTAGTGTTGATTTCGAAGTGATTTTTTTTGAGGATCGGTTTGAATTTTCCTTCTTCCCCCTTTGGCTGGTGATCTGGTCTTCTCGATAGGGGGTCTGGTCTTGCCTTTACGCCTGGTTGATAGACTATCTTAAAGTCGAATCCCGCTAGGAATAGACTCCATCTTGCTTGTCTTCATGATGGTTCCTTAGTCGTCATAAAGGTTTCGAGGTTGGCGTGGTCGGTTACTACAGTGGTTTGACCATTTGCCCCTTCTAGGTACTGTCTCCAGTCCCTAAAAGCTTCATATATCGCCAAGAGTTCGAGGTCGTAAACGTCGTAGTTCCTCTCCACTGGTGTTAGCGACTTGGATGCGTAGGTGATCGGATGCAGCTTCCTGTCTTCACCCTTCTGTGACAATATTGTGCCTCTGGCGAATACTGATGAGTCCGTCTCAACCACATATGGTTTCTCAAAGTCGGGGAAGGCAAGGATTGGGGATGATGTGAACGCCTTTTTGAATGCGTCCAGTGACTCCTGTTGTTTCTTCCCCCAGAGGAATTTCTCGCCTTTCTTTAGCAGATCCATCATGGGTCTTGCTATTTTCGAATATCCTTAGATGAATCTTCGATAGAAGTTAGCAAACCCAAGGAATACTTGGATATCGTGGACTGATCTTGGGGTTGGCCATTCTTCTATAGCGGCTATCTTCGCTTTATCCATGCGCATCGTTGTCCCATTGATGATGAACCCTAAGTATTCTATCTCTGTGAGATTGAATTCACTTTTCGAGTGGTTCACCCAGATGTTATTCTTCTTCAGTCTCTTCAGCACTTCTAGGACTATCCTATCGTGTTCTTCTTGATCCTTCGCGAAGATCAGGATGTCGTCTAGGTATATGACCACTTGGTGATCCAGCATGTCTCTGAATATATCATTCATAAAGAGTTGGAAGTTTGCTGGGGCATTAGTGAGACCGAAAGGCATGACCGTGTATTCGTAGTGCCCGTATCGTGTCCTAAACGCGGTCTTCCACTCATCTCCTTCAGCAATTCGGACATTACTGTATCCAGATCGTAGGTCGATCTTGCTGAAGATCTTTGCTCCTTGTACTCTATCCATGATTTCATTTGGAAGAGGCAAGGGGTATCGGTTCTTGACCGTCATTGTGTTGAGGTCTCGATAGTCTATGCAGAGACGAAGGCTTCCATCCTTTTTCTTCATGTACATGACTGGGGCTCCCGCAGGGGACCTCGAGAGTTGGATATGTCCCTTCCTGATGTTTTCATTGAGGTACTCGCGGAGTGCGTCTAACTCGGTTGGGGACATCACGTAGATCTTTTTGAATGGCGGTGTCTTTCCTGGGACGAGGTCGATTCGGAGGTCGTATTCGTGACTGGGCGGCAGTACTTGAGATTCCTTCTTGTCGAATATCTCCAAGTATTGGTGGAACTGCGAGGGAACTACTTCGATGGGTTCCTTCTTGGGTTTGGACTTCTCGTCCATCTCCGCGATCCTTGCCGCGTGGGACTGTCCTGCTGCGATCTCGAGGGGGTTGAGTTTGTGTGGCCAGAACACACCAAAGTCAATTGCGTCTGTGGTTTGCTTCTTCCAAGCGTTCTCGGTGATAAAGGCAATGTTCAAGCTCCCTTGTCAGGGGTTGCTCACTAGGGTTTCCAGATTCCTTCGCAATTCCTCGTTCTTCTTCGGCTTCCGTGGAGCCCTTGAGTCCATGCCGTATGCATCGATGTGGGTCGGGAGGCAGTGTTGCGAACAGTGTCTTGATTTGAAGACCATTCTGTCGGCCATCTCCGTTGACCATTCTATCTCTGGTTGATGCTGCCTAATCCAAGTGAGGCCGATGACTACGTCATACCTCCCGATGTCGGCCACATGGAATTTTTGTTGGTTACTGTGGTTTTCAATTACGAGTTCGCATTTGACTGCTTGATCGATGCCTCCAGTCTGAATTGGTTCGCCATTGATCGCATAGGCGGGTCTCAGGGGAATGTCGAAGGTGGGAATTAAATGTTTGTTTACCAGGGATTGATTAATGAAAGTGGACAATGCGCCAGGGTCGTATAGAGCGAGAATAGGGATCGCGATTTTTCCAAGTTTCAGTTGCGCTTCTAGTTCGAGCGGAGCTTCCGGGTCTTTTTTGATGTCATGGGATTGGTATTGGTTATCGACGAGGGCGTTAGCCGTGATAACATTTGTGTGGGGGGTGGTTACATCATAAAGAAGCTCAGGCATATGACATAGAGGAGCAAAGAAATTGGATGAGCATAGTGGGACTGACGGTGACGTGATGTCGCACCTCAGTCCCATTCGTTTCCCTGGCGCCCAGCGCCTTCTTCCTGCCTGTTCCCTTGGGCTTCCGCGGCTTCGAAGACCCTTCCTACAGCGGCGTCTGCGGCCCTCATCTCTTTGGCCCAGGCCTCTTCCCTTGCTTCCCTGTTATCTTCTCTAGGCGCTGCTCGTCGATCCAACCCCGCATTTACTGCAAGGGGTGCAGCCCTACAATCTCTGGCAAAATGCCCCATCTGCCCACACCTCAGGCATGCCCCGGCCTGTCTCCTTCTTTGCTTCTCTGCGTCAGTCAGGCGTCGGCGTCCACCCTGGTCGATCTCCATGGCGTTGGGATCTCGGGGGGCGCCTGGACGTCCTTGGTTCCTCGGCTGCTGCTGTTGTTGTTGTTGTTGTTGTTGTTGAGCGGGGCGTGCCTGGGATCGTTCTCTGAGGACCTGCTGGAGGTATGGGTTGTTGTTTCGTGGGGGGAGGAGTGGTTGTTGCGCAGTCGGTCGGGTTGGTGGAGCCGGGGGTCGAGGAAGTTGCCTCCTTTCTTCCGCATGAGCCTCGAAGAGCCTATTGTCGATGGTGATTGCTTCTTCTTGGACATCGATGAGGTTGTTCGCCCAGCCGACTGCTGCTTTGGCGAGTTTGATCTCGGCCTTGAGTCCTAGCTTGTACTGAGAGATCAGCGCTTGGTCGTTCCACGTCACGTGGTGTGCCTGCTTGCTGAACTCCGCTGTATACGTGGCCACGGATCCCGTTTGTCTGAGGTTATGGAGGGCAGTCTTGGCCTTGGCGGTCCGGTCGGGATCACCGAAGGCATGCTTGAACGTTTGGCGGAATTTGCCCCATGTGTCTATCGTGGGTGTGGTGGACATGATATCTTTGATGATTATGAGCGCCCACTTCTGCGCTTCTTCGGTCATATATCCCAGAGCCCAGTTGATCAAGTCGCTATCTGTCACGACTATATCGTGCCCAAGTCCAATCGAACACGGAGACCTTGTTATAATCACATTCTACTATCCCACGTAAAGGAGAACTCGGAGAACTCGGAGAATAGTCGGACTTACATCGGATAAGCATCGGTTTAACCTCGGACTCTTTCTGATCATGTGTCTCTCTTTGTCAGCCTTCTCTCGCTTAGCATGCTTCTCTTCTCTCGGCTAGGAGGTCACCTGTCACTGCCCCGCACTTCTCACCTCGTGTTATCCCACACCGCCGCGCAGTGTACTCGTGTTATCTTTGTAACCCTCCACTCTTGTATCCCTATATATACCAGTAAGTGTAGAGGACTTATTCCTCACGCAACATCTTTAACTCCTACACTGTACTCCTCTCTTCCTTACTCCTCTATCATACTCATCGGCGTTGAGCTCCTAGTGCTCCTCGTCGTCTTCTATACATTTGTCCTTGTCCTCATCGAGCTCCTAGTGCTCGACGTTGTCCAGCGGTTCTATCAGACCTCCCATCGTGACATTACGTTGCGTCCTAACACCGCTCTACGACAACACATGCCAGTCCTCCGCTACAATCTCAGAAACAAAGAAACTCCCAACTTATACACCCACAACATCAGCAGACTGGCTCAAGAAAGCAACAGGATCGTCGCATTCGCCATTGATCAACCAGATCTTGAAAGGATCAAGCGAATCCTTCCTGGAAGTTGGACTCTTCGTGAGAACTACGTCCATCCTATTGTCTGCATCCCCTATTACCCCAAACGCCAGCAACTCGCTCGCATCATCCACATTAACCCTACTATTTGCCCCGCATACCTACACATCGAGTTAGGAGTACAGACCAGGATTCACATCAACCACACAACCTTCGAAAGCCTTGCCAGGTGGGACTAAGCAGTCACGCCTCCGAAAAGAGCAAGGACGTATTGCGATCGAGTACTGTCGGAGCACGACTCAGATAGCAAAACACCCAGCATCATCCACTCCCCATCTCCATATATCCACCCAGTTCAACTACTAGCCCCATTCATACCAACAATAGAACTACCGCCAGCAATGGCGACCAATCCACCAACCTATGATCAGCTCCTAGCACAGATCGCTGCACTAGCAACCCAAGTGGCCCAACTCACCACCAACGTTGGCCGCATCACCAACCTTCCACAAACACAAGCAGCAGGCCCAGCGGCCACCCACACGCAGTATGTTTTCCTCAGTCAACCAACAAACCCAGGGCCATCGATCACGAGTCGGCAGGTCACACAACTGCCACCGAAGGGACCCAAAGTAGCGGTTCCCGAAAAGTACGACGGAAAGAAGAGGGGCGACAAGGCATATGAGTTCATTGCATCATGTGAACAGTACATCGTCATGTCCGCACAACAATTCTCAAGCGATCTCGACCTGATCAATTGGTCGATCGGATACCTCGTCGACGAAGCACAGAAATGGTCACTCATCGTAATCAAAGACCTCTCCTCCACCGCACCGACCATCGATACCTGGGGAAAATTCAAACAAACATTTGAACACGTGTTCGGAGACCCGGACCGAGAAGCCAAGGCCGAGGCCGCTCTGAGAAACCTCCGGCAAACCAGTTCCGCCGCCACGTATACAGTGGAGTTTAGTAAATTCGCGCATCACGTCACCTGGAACGACCAGGCGCTAATGTCGCAATACAAGCTAGGACTGAAGGCCGAGATCAAACTCGCCAAGGCCGCGACGGGATGGGCCAACAACCTCCTGGATCTTCAGGAGGAAGCCATCACCATTGATAACCGGCTATTCGAAGCCCATGCTGAAGAACATCGCCAGCATCAACGCCCTGCGCTCCCTACTCAACCACCGCGTCCCCCACAGCCACAACAACCGCGACCACAGCACCCTCGAAATCCGAACCTGTATATCCAGCAAGTCTTGAGGGAACGAGCCCAACAAAGACCCCTCTAACAACAACAACCACAACAGCCTCGGAACCAAGGACGTCCAGGTGCCCCCTGCGATCCCAACGCAATGGAGATCGACCAAGGAGGATGCCAACGCCTGACCGACGCAGAAAAACAAAGGCGAAGGCAAGCGGGGGCATGTCTGCGGTGCGGACAAATGGGACATTTTGCGAGAGATTGTAGGGCCGCGCCCCTGGCAGTAAATGCCGGGTTGGATCGACGAGCGGAGCCTGCACAACGTGAAGGACGAGAAGCAAGGCAGGAAGATAGGGCTGCAGAAATGAGGGCAGCTGATGAAGCGGCCGGAAGGGCATTCGCAGGTGTAGACGCCCCGAGGGAAGAACAGGGAGAAGGCGCGGAGCGCCAGGGAAACGGCTGGGACTGAGGTGCGACGTCGTGTCACCATCAGTCCCATTATGCTCATCGAACTTTTATGCCCCTCTATGCCATATGCACGAGCTTCCTCTTGATGTAGCCACTACTACTGTTATCACAGCTAACGCCCTCGTCGATAACCAATACCACCCCTTGAACATCAAGAAAGACCCAGAAGCTCCGCTCGAGATTGAGGCACACCTAAAGTTCGACAAAATCGCGATCCCTATTCTAGCCTTATACGACCCTGGCGCGTCGTCCACTTTCATTAATCAATCCCTAGTTCACGAACACCTAATCCCCACTTATGAAATCCCCTCGAGACCCGCCTACACAATCAATGGAGAACCAATTCAACATGGAGGCATCAACCAAGCAGTCAAGTGCGACTTTGTCATCGAGAACCATAAGAACTCGCAGAAATTCCACGTCGCCGATATCGGAAGATACGATGTGGTGATCGGACTGACTTGGATTCGAGAACACCAACCCGAAATCGAATGGTCGACCCAAGCGGCAGACCGAATGGTATTTAAATCGAGGCACTGCTCGCAACACTGCCTTCCCAATCACATAGATGTGTACGGCGTGGACTCGAGAGCGCCACGATTGCCGAAGAAGAATCACGAACTACGAAAGCACATGGAAACGTTGGTTAGTAAACCGACCCTACAGGGAACAGGAGAATTCAACATTGCCTTTATCACGGAGTGTGCTTGGAAAAAGCAAGCGAAAGAAGCTATTGAAGTCGGTGTGTTCTGGTCGCACGAACTTAACCCCCTCGAGATCGCAGCTGGACAGTCGCACACGGCAAGGATCGCGGAGCAGGATGACAAGTCTAAACCAAAGAAAGAACCGGCTGAAGCCGTTCCACCGCAGTTCCATCGCTACTTGGAAATCTTCGACAAGAAGGAATCCCAAGTACTACCGCCCAAACGAGATTATGACCTTCGTATCGACCTGCTACCCAGGAAAACACCCCCATTCAAAAAAATCTACGCCATGTCACCCACTGAGCTCGACGCCCTCCGAGAATACCTTGACGAGAACATCAAGAAGGGTCATATCAGACCATCAAAGTCACCTGCTGGAGCACCAGTGATGTATATGAAGAAGAAGGACGGAAGCCTAAGACTCTGCGTCGACTACCGAGACCTCAACGCAATGACGGTGAAAAACCGATACCCGCTTCCGCTCCCAAACGAAATCATGGATAGAGTCCAAGGGGCGAAGATATTCAGCAAGATCAACCTACGATCAGGGTACAGCAATGTCCGAATCGCCGAAGGCGACGAATGGAAAACGGCGTTCCGAACACGATATGGACACTACGAGTACACGGTTATGCCGTTCGGACTTACAAACGCCCCCGTGAACTTCCAGCTCTTCATGAACGACATATTCAGAGATATGCTCGATCATCAAGTCGTCATCTACCTGGACGACATCTTGATATTCGTGAAGACACAAGCTGAACACAACACTATCGTCATGGAAGTCTTATGAAGATTGAAAGCCAATAATGTATGGGCTAATCATTCGAAGAGCGAGTTCAACCTCACGGAAATCGAGTACCTCGGGTTCATTATCAACAGAACCACGATGCGAATGGACAAAGCTAAAATAGCTGCAATCGAAGAATGGCCGATACTGAAGTCGGTCCATAATATCCAAGTCTTCCTAGGCTTCACAAACTTCTATCGAAGATTCATCCAAGGATATTCGAAGATAGCTCGACCAATGATGGACTTGCTGAAGAAAAACGAGAAGTTCGCATGGGGAGAAAGACAACAAGAGTCATTAGATGCATTCAAACAAGCGTTCACGTCAGCACCAGTACTAGCATTCCCGGACTTCGAGAAACCGTACGTCGTCGAAACTGATTCATCAGTGTTTGCAAGAGGAGCAATCTTATCACAGAAAGGCAAAGATGGAAAACTACACCCTATTGCTTACGCGTCAAAATCGTTGTCACCTGCAGAAAGGAACTATGATGTCTACGATCTAGAGTTACTTGCGATCTACGAAGCATTCAGGGATTGGAGACAATACCTTGAAGGAGCGAATGGTCAAACAACTGTGATAACGGACCACGCGAACCTGGAAACGTTCATGACGATGAAAGAACCATCGAGAAGACAGGCCAGATGGAGTCTATTCCTGGCAGGATTCGACTTCAAGATCGTGTATCGACCAGGAGTAAAAGCACGACCCGATCCCCTATCCAGAAGGCCAGACCATCAGCCAAGGGGGGAAGAAGCGATTTTCAAATCAATCCTAAAAAAGACAAACTTCGAAATCAACGCCACAACATTCTCAGATAAAGAGTTCGTTGACAAGATCAAACAAGAACTGGGCAAAGATAAGTCGATGTCTGCTGTCCTGGCCTTCCTTTGAGCTGAAGAAACAACGACACCAGCGAAGGTCAAGGAGAAAATGAGCGAATACTGTCTGGTAGACGAAGTACTAATGTACAGAGGGAAGATATACGTCCCACAGAACTATGGACTTCGGAAGGAAGTAGTGGAATCACGACACGACACAGTAACAGCAGGTCATCCAGGAAGGGCCAAGACACTAGAACTCATATCCCAAACCTATTGGTGGCCCTCAATGACGAAATTCGTAAACAAATACGTAGACCATTGCGACGCATGCCTGAGAACGAAAACGATCAATCAAAAACCTCAAGGGCCTCTGCAACCTTTGGAAGCACCAGAAGGAAGATGGACTGACATCACGTACGATTTCGTGGTAAAACTTCCAACGACGAAACGAAAGAACGACTCGGTGTTAGTGGTCGTCGACAGATTCACCAAGCGAGCACACTTCATAGCCACAAAAGAAAGCTTGACAGCGCAAGAGACAGCAAAGATGTTCTTGGAGAACGTATGGAAGCATCATGGGACACCATTGCGAACGGTATCGGATCGAGGGACAACGTTCAACTCAGAGTTTATGAAAAGACTCTACGAATCGATCGGTGTCAAGCCACACTTCTCGACTGCATACCACCCGCAAACTGATGGACAGTCAGAAAGGATCAACTCCCTCATGGAGCAATATCTACGACTCTACGTAAACTATCGGCAAGACGACTGGGACGACTGGCTAGCGATCGCAGAATTCCAGTACAACAATTCAGTCAGCTCGTCAACAGGATACACACCATTCTTTGCCGATCAAGGGAGACACCCAACGATTGCGCCCCAGAAGTTTAATGAGACCCGAGTACCAGCCGCGGAAGAAATGGCAATGAAGATCAGAGAAATCGGGGAAGAGACAAAGGCAATGTTGAAAAAAGCAGAAGAGAAACATCGAAGATTCTATGACACACACACGCAGCAGGCTACTCCGCATCAAGTCGGGGATCGTGTATGGCTGAGCCGGAAGGACAGCATCACCGGAACCGAGGCGATTAAGACGTCGAGACCCTCAGCGAAGCTGGAGCATAGGAGATTCGGACCCTACGAAGTAGTAGAAAAGGTTGGAAGGTCAGCCTACAGATTGCGGCTCCCGGATACACTAAAGATACATCCTGCTCTCCACGTGTCACGGCTCACGGCTACATCACGAGACCCAATCGAAGGACGAAGGACGTCACCTCCCCTGCCCGTGCAGAATGAAGTTGGAGAAGAGGAATACGAAGTCGAGCAAATCCTCGATTCGCGATGGCACCGGACTCGATTCCAATACCTCGTACAATGGAAAGGATACGATATGTCTGAGAACTCCTGGAACTATCTGGAAGACACCGTCAATGCCGAAGAACTCATCAGGAAATTCCATGAAGCCAATCCCGACAGACCGCATCCACAAAGGTTGCATCGCACTCCACTGAACAATTGTGCTCAGCAACCTTAGAGGGGGCAACTGTCACGACTACGTCACGCCCAAGTCCAATCGAACACGGAGACCTTGTTATAATCACATTCTACTATCCCACGTAAAGGAGAACTCGGAGAACTCGGAGAATAGTCGGACTTACATCGGATAAGCATCGGTTTAACCTCGGACTCTTTCTGATCATGTGTCTCTCTTTGTCAGCCTTCTCTCGCTTAGCATGCTTCTCTTCTCTCGGCTAGGAGGTCACCTGTCACTGCCCCGCACTTCTCACCTCGTGTTATCCCACACCGCCGCGCAGTGTACTCGTGTTATCTTTGTAACCCTCCACTCTTGTATCCCTATATATACCAGTAAGCGTAGAGGACTTATTCCTCACGCAACATCTTTAACTCCTACACTGTACTCCTCTCTTCCTTACTCCTCTATCATACTCATCGGCGTTGAGCTCCTAGTGCTCCTCGTCGTCTTCTATACATTTGTCCTTGTCCTCATCGAGCTCCTAGTGCTCGACGTCGTCCAGCAGTTCTATCAGACCTCCCATCATGACACTATCACTAGCGAACTGCTGTGCCGACAGTACTATGTACTGTTCACACGCTGCGATGAACTCATAGGCTTTGTCCCCCCTCTTCTTCCTGTCGTACTTCTCAGGTACTGCTACCTTTGGACCCTTTGGTGGTAGTTGTGCGACTTGTTGGGTTGTGATGGAGGGGCCCACTGGGTTAGGGTTGCTGTTGAATAGGTATTGAGTGTGTAGGGTGGCAGCGGCATGGGCTTGTTGCGGTTGGGGTTGATTGACTAAGTTGTTGACGTTGGTGGTTAGGCTAGCCACTTGTGTGGCTAGAGCTGCGATGGTAGCGAGGAGTTGGTCATAAGTGGGCAGTTGAGTTGCCATTGCTGGTGGCAAGGCGATTGTTGGTATTGATGGGGCTGCTGGTTGAAATGGTGGGGTGTAAGGTGATGGGGAGTGGATGACGAGAGGAGTGTCGCTATCCGAGTCACATTCTAGGTGCTCCCGGTAGCAGTTGGTGTTTGGGATTCTCAGAGGCGTGTTGACTTATTCCCACCATGCGAGATCTTCGAAGGTGGTGTGGTTGATTCTTAGCTTTGTTTGTATGCCTAATTCGACGTGGAGGTAGGCAGGACAGATAGTCAGGTCAATATGGATGATGCGGGCTAGCTGTTGTCGTTTAGGGTAATAAGGAATGCAGACTATGGGGTGTGGGTGGTACTCGCGTAGGATCCAGCTCCCTGGAAGTACTCTCTTGACCCTGTCGAGGTCTTGGTGATCGATAGCGAAGGCTACGATCCTGTTGCTGTCTTGGGCGAGTCCGCTGATGTTTGGTGTATAGAGGTTAGGGGTTTCTTTGTTTCGGAGATTGTATCGAAGTACTGGCATGAGCGTTGTGGAGCAGTGGTAAGACGCAACGTAATGTCACGAATAGAAGGCTAAGGGAACCGCTGGACGACGTCGAGCACTAGGAGCTCGATGAGGACAGAGATAAAGTGTATAGAGACGACGAAGAGCACTAGGAGCTCAACGACGATGAGTACAGTGGAGGAAAGAGGTAGAGAGGAGTACAGAGGAGGGAGTTCAAGATGTTGCGTGAGGAATAAGTCCTCTATGCCTACTAGTATATATAGGAATACAGGAGTGGAGGATTACAAAGATGACACAAGTATACTGCGCGGCGGTGTGGGAGAACATGAGGTAGAAGTGCGGGGCAGTGACAGGTGACCTCCTAGCCGAGAGAAGAGCAGGGTTGATGAGGGAATAGAAGAGAAGTATGCTGACCAAGAGAGACACATGATTAGAAGTTAGTCTGAGGTAAAACCGAGAATAGTCCGACATAATTCCAACGTCCGTTTCCTGAGAGAGTCGAATGTGACCATAACGAGAGAGCCCGTGTTCGAGTAGGACTTGGGCGAGACGAAGTCGTGACATGGTTGTTACATGATCAGAGTGTGAGACATGATGAAGGGTGTGCATGATTCCAATAGGACCTTTAGGATGGCTTCAAGCTGCCACACTCTGGTAGGGAAAAACATGAAGCCAAAGTGTCATGACCACTGTCATGACAACAAATGATAAGTGCAATTGAACTCTACTTTCCCACAGCCTCTTCCTTTATGATCACATTGCCATCTCTATAGCTTCTTTCTTTATAATCACATCTCTGTTTCCCACAGTCTTTTCTACTATTGTCACATCTCTGCTTCTTAGAGTTCATTCAATGTTCTGATTATGGATGCAATGCAACCAACTCAGTTATTGCACTGCACTTCCAGAATGTTCTCCTTTGTTCTTCATTTTGTAAACAAACACTGGCTTGATTGTAGAACTGGTATAAGTAGTTAGGAAGTAAGGAGGATTGTTCCTCACTTTGCCTCTTGTTATCCCCTCTAGAATAAGAGTGTCTCTTCTCTGTACCAAACCACTGTGCACTATCTGCATGCCCTGTCCCCTGTCCCTCACACACCTGACACCCTGACCCTGACCCTGAACCCTGAACCCTTGATGTTGTGACCTACGCATCCATAAGGCCAAGTCTCCCACATTACCAACATCATCTACCATGTCGCAACCAGAGGTCACTACACAAAAGACATGAGCATGATGGATTTGGGAGAATGGGAATCAAGGAATTTGTACACAGGTTTGAATGGAAGTTGGCTTTCTGAGGACAGATGTTTGTATTGGACTGTGCTAAAGATGACGAGTGGTCTGAAGTTGAACATCTTCTTTCCTAGCTCACCTTCATACCTGGCCTGCAACACCCTGGAGCATTCTGGTTGGAAAATGCTGGTGGTAGTAGCAATCGATGCATCTGCAAACTGGGTAGCCTGTCTGAGAAGGTCATAGGAGGCGGAAATGAGTAAGGACTGAAAGAAAATATCTAGAGAACTCTATAAGACATAAAACCACTCACTGCATATAGGTCATCATCATCAGGGTTGAGAGCAGTACCCCCAGACCTTGCAGGTCCGCTTCATAGTCATACATCTTCACACCATCTGCATTTAGAAGCAGCCTCCCAACACAAAGATCCCTGCATATGCTATGTGCCACCTCATCAAATAACCTTCCACCATCCTCTCCCTTGTCAAAACAGCCTGTGTTTGAACATCCAAACTATGCAACCCTCCATATTCATACAGCCCGTCTTTCCACAAGATCTTGCTGGAGCTCCCAATCCAGATATTGATGAGCTTCACATTTGGTGTTGTCTGCTTCAAGTATGGTGTGAAACTGGGCATTGCCATGTCACAAAATACAGCACAAGGCACGATGATGTGCTGGTAGTCAAAGACAGTACCAGTAGACGTACATGTCAATGATCCTTGCTGGATAATCGACTTATAGGCTTCATGTAGCTCCTGGGTCTATGACTGGAGGAGTTCCTTCAGCCACTGGCCTTGCTGACTTGGTTTGGGTTTTGCACTCATCTTTCCAGTCCTGATGACTGTAATATGAGCAAGGTCTCTCTTGGTAATGGACTATCAAGCTAACTCTTGTGTGAAGGCAGGAACAACAGACTGTAGGAGGAGGATGGTGAAGATGAGGTGATGGTCCATCTTCACCAGAGTGCAGACAATACCAGCATCAGGGCAGAGATGGCCCAACTGTCATGATGGAGGGCTGAGGATACTGCTGGATGACAATGAGCACTAGGAGCTCAATGGAGAGGACAAAGATGAATGTATAAAGGGCAGTGAGGAGCACTAGGAGCTCAACACTGATGAGAGGAGAGGAGAGGAGAGGAGGTTACAATGGGAGCAGGAATACAAGACATTGCATGAGAAGTAACTCCTCTATGCCTTCCAGTATATATAAGAGTATAGGAGTGGAGGATTACAAATGCGACATGAGTACACTGCGCAGTGGTGTGGGAGGACACATGTGGTAGAAGTGCAGGGCAGTGATAGGTGACCTCCTAAGTGAGAGAAGAGAAGAATAGTTAAGTGAGAGAAGGCTTACAAAAGGGAACACATGATAAGAAGATAATCTGAAGTAGATCCGATGTTAGTCCAAGGTCCGTTCCATGCAATAGTGGATAGTGACCATAGAGGAGGTCCCTGTGTTCGAGTTGGACTTGGAGCACAATGTAGTCATGACACCAATGGATGAACAGTCGTGAGTAGGAAGTGCCTGGGCTTTGAAGATGACACTGTGGTACACATTTTGAGAAGAGGATCTTTTTTTTTCAAGATACTGGATGGTAGGTGGCAGACAGCCCAAATTTATACTCTAGTCAAATTGATGGACCGAGGTTTAGACCAAGGACAACCCATGCCTCTGAAACACCTCAGGGTACTTTTTTCTTCTTTGGTAGCAAACACTCTTCGGTTTCTGTCAGTGGAATTCCAGGCAGTAACCCCATCGGGTCCGCAATGAGGCCCTATAGTGAGTGTCGACTCAGGGCTCCAATCAATGCTCTATGCGGAAATTTTGGCTGAAAGCCACTTGAAAAAGCGCCAAAAGTTGACTTTTCAGGGACACATTAGAAAAAATCCCTCACCGCATCTCTCTCCTGTCACCGCTATTTTCACTGACCCAGATCAGCTGGGTGCATACATCTAGCAGAGATTTTCATGTTCAGAAAGTATTGACAGGGCTCTTGAAAAGGTGATAAAAGGCAGAGGAAGACCCACACTTTAAGGGAGAGCATTGTAGAGCACCACTATACAGCAATGTCTGACACGGAAGGGGCCAAAAACAGGCCAAAAGTCGGCTGACACGCGATTTTAACTGAGCCCTTCAGTCTCTAGCCTCATATAGTATTGTGGGTCTTGCTGATTCCTGTATCTAAAACCACGTGTGCAGTGTCCAGGTTCAGCTCCTTGAACAAATTAAATCTTCCTTTCTTTGGAGTCAGTACAATCCACGCTTCAAACGAGCCCTTCATCCCTCGATCAAAAAAGCACATTTCAAATTTAAGGCAGAGAAGCTTGGCTCAGATGACTCTGATAATAGTCACCATTTGCAGTTTTTTGCGGCATAGTGGCTTGAAGCTCCCACACTCTTCCCTGCTTAGAAGCTCATCTTGACTCTCATGGTCAGGCTTCTATCTCCGCACAGCTTGTTTATCAGGCCCGCAAGACAAACTTTATTTTGTAAGTTAATTGAAATTTATGCCGAAATCCATGTGGCACTCTGATCGCCACAAAGCAACGGTGAACACAGTGCGGGGGTCCTGCCTCAATTTTCGGCGGGTTCATCGCGGGTCGTAGCGCGTTGAGAATTGAGTACTACTTTAATCCCAGGCGGCCCTTCGCGTAACACAAGTTACGTGAAATTTTGAGACATTTGCAGTTAAAGAGGAAAGTCTCTGAGGGTGGAAACTCGGTTGAACTAAGAGACATCTTCGAACTGTATGAGATGGAACACCCACCGTCATCAGGTCTTTGCCTTTCATGGTAGGCTGGTGAGATCTTCGAACCCAGCCAGCCAGGGCAGTGTGTGCTCGCATGCCTTGACGTGTGTGTGTGTGTGTGT
>WSTV01000494.1:0-10369 GCA_019632285.1 Tulasnella sp. 332 | reverse complement strand
TTGAGGTCCAACGTCCCTAGAGGTACGTAGGCAGTGTCCGTAACAGGCCTGAACAGAACGGGTCGATTTAGAGTGAATGAGGCGTGGAATACGCCATTGGTTGTAACCGTATCCCGCACGAAGAGGGGGGGGATAGAGTTTGAGTCCGACAACACTTTTGCGGTCATGGAGGACAAGACGGCCAACTATCACTTGCGAGTCTTTATCGGCAGAACAGAGGAGAACTCTCAGGGTTGGTGGTGATAGACCAGCAGCGACATACAAAGTTGACAAACACAGTGAGAGTCATGGGATGGCGGCCGATTGCGCGTCCCTCTCGCTCGGAGCCGTATATTGGTATGGGACTGGGGACCTGAATCGCTAAATTATAACCTCGTGGCCACCCAGAAAAAGGGGTGAATACGGGGCTGAGACGCCTCACAGGGCAGATTAAAAAAGTATGGAGGGGGCGCTTCGCTGCGATGAGAAGGACAGATTCCCCGTGCTCCCTTTGTCAAAAACTCTTTTTTTTTTGGTGACCTGTATCCACGCGTCACCCGCCCCGACGTGTCCCGAGTAGACAACTCAAAATGAGGCTTAGAAATATTCATCTTGGTTGCACAGCCGGAGCGGGGCGGCGCTGCTGCTCCAGCGTCGCAATGCATGTGGTGTGCGCAGTGAGACAAGGCATTGACCACCGCTTCTTACTTGCCGGAAGAAAGAAGCACCTTGACCTCCCATCCAAAGCTGTGAGAATTCTATAACGTGATCGGGGAAAGACCTGGTGAATTAGACATTACAGCATGTCCGATCTCGTCGGGATCAAGAGGGGCTTTGGAGTCCAATCAGTCTTTTGATCCGTGACGTTGAGCGTAGTTTTGATCTGAACGGCCAATGATTGTGTCCCAGGGGCTCGTCCGTGCGGGTGCAGGGTGAGACATGAATTGAATCAAGGGATAAGCGATTGCGCAGAAGATCGCCTGAAGAACGTCCCAAAATCACCTTGAACACTTCGACAAGCGCCGTGTAGAACACTTGGATTTTCCGATTCCCATCAAAGGTTGAGCATGCGCACGCGAGGCAGGTAGCAAGAGCCGCAAGGCGTTCCACATGTCGAACATGGAAATGACTGGATCTGGGTCTATCAACTATCGCCGCCACGAGCGTCCCTGAGAGCGTCCCTTTCTAACTTCTTCTCATAGGTTCTCCTGTCCTTCTTCGAACCCTTTATGATCCAGATGGAGACAGCCATACGAATTCTTTAATCCACCCTAGTGAATCTTTTCTTTTTCACGTTTTCGTTCCGTCGTCTCCTAAGATATAGGTTCCCCGTCGGCCTACCCTCCCGCCTTCACCTCCTCCCTCCCCAATTCCCGCTACTCGGACTGATTGCACGGCCTCGTGTTACTCGCTTTTAAAGGCGAGGGGTGCTTATATATCGAAAGTAGTTGAGAGGGAAAAAGGGAGGTTAACGGCGAGGCTGCATGATACTAGCCAACGTCACCAGTTCGTCCGATCCGGGGACCAATCCGACCACCGTCGCGGAATATGCAACCGACCTCTTCCATAACGACCTCGTACAATATGCGGCAGTAAGTAAAATCTCAACCATCAACGATCGATCCACCATGCTGACATCCAAGGACAATAAGCTGTCGTCGATCACGATCTTAGCTTGGGATTGGTGTAAGTGTGAAAAACACAAATTAAATTTAAAAAGTCATGGGCTTGAAATCTGATCAACCCTATTATCAGTGACATCACTGGATGAAGAGGTGAGTACAAACTTGATTCTATTTGATGGGATGTTATGGTGTGATTGAACGCATTCGTTTGTTGCTGTGCGCCGTTCTCAGATTGCGTATATATGGGTGAGCAGACACGGCTTTAACATCTATGCTGTGTTTCCCTAACACCATCGATGCCAGACTATCAAATCGTCAATGGGTGGAAAGTATCTGTATCTATTCTTCCGATACGCTGGCACGTTATTCGAGGTCTATAATGCGTGGCAGGAGTTGGGGGATCACAATGATAGGGTCAGCTTGCACCGCACTCCCAACCATTGACCCTAGCTCACCTCTTGTTTTTTTCTTCTCTTCCAGTTGTGCGTATCTGATCCAGCCTTTTCAATTATAAAGAGCTGTATTTCTGAGCTATCTTATCTGCTCGCAGCTGCAATTGGTTCTACGCAGTACTACCTATCGGCACCCTCGTAAGCTCTGAAGATGCAAGAGGATTAAAATATCGGAACGCCCATTGACGCTATGCTCCGTTTCCCCCAGGTACTCCTCTTCACCGCCGACGCACTCCTTTCATACCGTGCGCTATGCCTTTGGAGGATGAAACGAAAGCTTCTCATCGTCAACGCTGTCCTCTTCATCACGGCCGTAGTCACCAGCGGGATCCTCCTAGGCTTCGCTGTCTCGCATTTCACCATCATCCCCACGATCGCCTTCTCCACCGGTTGCGCCGCCTCGACACCAATCTTCACTGCTCTAGCTCCAATACCAGGCATGTTTCGTCCCCCGTTTAACTACATAGCTCAAAAAGGCCAATGTATGTGGTGTGATGTAAAATAAAAAGGCTAACTTGGATGTATGCTCCAGGTCTGATCTTCGAGATCTGGATCTTTGCGATGGTCATCACGCGGGTCGCCATGTTCTCAAAGTCACAGCGGTTCAAGAACTCGTCGACGCAGACGGTCGATATCTTACAACTGCTCGTGCACGATGCGATGTGGTGGTTCACTTTGTGGGTCTCTTCTCTTCCCTTCAGTCATCGGTCATTATCAAGCCCCTGATTTCTCTCTCCCAACCGTGCAGTATATCCTTCCTCTTGATCCTGAATGCTGTCTTCTTTGCTGTCGGTCCTGAAGGAGCTACGGGTTTCTTCCTTCCGTACGTCCTAACATTCTCCAACGCTCACTGCGTAGGTTTGTTTATTTTTTATTTTATTACTCACGATCCACAACCTCCACATGTTCAAACCAAACCGGAAAAAAAAAAGATTCCTTCGAGCCTTCATCGTCGTCATGGGTTGCCGCCTGATCGTCCGAATGCGGAAAGCGCACCTTCACAACCAATCGGGGGGTCTACTTCGATCTCAATCGGGGAACGGTGTCGAGGCTGGCGGTAACAACAATTTCGATCAAGAAGACAGATCCATCGGATCACGAACGCAAGAGGCCAACCACGTCGGACGTATCCTCCACATCGCCCGTCGCGTGGGTCTACCTCCGGCGCTACCCACCGACCTCGACGCGTTCTGGGACGATCCGATACGAACGATCAATCACGCCGTCACCAGCGACGAATTGGCGGCATCGTCGACTTTGGACGGTGGGATCCAACAACGTAGCCCCGAAGGCTCTCGACGTCATCGTCATCGTCAACATCCTGATATTGGACTCGAACTGCACGCTTTACCTACAAAGATCGGTGGGGTCGGTCGCACGACGTCTCCTTCTCGAAGGACGAGCTCGAGTTCGTTCGACGCGTCGTACGATGACGATGATGAGAAGCGGATGGCGATGGCCGCCGTGACGAGCGACAGCACGTCGTATGTGGAACGGATGTGGCGGACGGAGACGTCAGAGTCGTACGATCCGTACGATACGGAGGATACCAAGACCTTGGACCTATTCGTCGCTCCCATGGCCAGGAAGCCGATGGATTCGAGGAGTAGGCTCGCGAGCGCGGCGATGAATTCTGTGGTTGTCGAAGAGGATCGGGATCCGACTCCGACTCAGACTCTGACTCAGACTCCAACTCCGACGGGCAGACCGGTGACGATGATCACGGCCAGCTCGTCATCGTCGCGGCATCGGTTCTCCTAGTCTTCCTTCCTTCCCCTTCGTCTTCGTCTTCGTCTTCGTCTTCGTCTTCGATTTCGTTTTTGCTTTTGCTCCCGTTCTTCTGTGTGTGCATAATATCGTTATCGGACACGACTTACTCTCGTTGTTTCGGATTTATTGGTTCTATAGATCGTTCCCGCTTTTCAACTCTCTTCCTCCATATGTGGTCTGATCTTTCATTCGTTTTATGTATGCTGTGGATGGATGAATGGATGGATGGATGTAATTGGGAAGTCCTCGTTTTATTGATACAGAAATACATCCACATGAAGGAGAAAAGTATGGTCACACGATAACTATTGCATGTTTGGGGATGACATCTAGCATATTGTCATCGATAGCAATGTCATGATATTAAGTACCCTGTGAACAACCGAACAGATGTTAATAGAGCTCAACCGATGCGCTGGGTAGGGCGAAGGATCGGGGAAGATTGAAACCTGGTGGGAATGAGTGAAATGGGGTGGGTCGGTGGTGATTGAGTGGCGTATGGTGGTTAACGGCCAAGGGTGAAACGCTTCTCATATGGCATAGGGGAAAGGGTGATGCACCTGGAGCAGAGGCGTAGCCAGGTGATTGATAGTCTGTCGGTAGCCGAGGCCCTAAAAATGATGTTAGTGCAGCAATCCTTCGGCGTACATCAGGCAGGATCAACAGTCATGACTGGCGTGAGCAAATCCAGTCCGTCGACGTTGGAAGATGAGATGCCGGCTGACACACAGAGAAGGTGTCACCGATCGATGGGATAAGATTCACCGCTTCCCAGAGTGTCAGACGGAGTGGGTTATAGATGTGGAAGAACAATTGCATGGGAAACGCGAAGTAAACGGGATTCGGGAAGAGCCCTGGTGAACGCTTCAATGCCGTGGCTGATTTCCCAAATGCAAAGACTGAGGGTTTGGTGGGAACATTGATGGTTCTTTACCCCTCGCGTGTTGCTCGTTCGGCATGAGGTCCTGAACATTGATATCGTGCATCGCCAAGGACCTTCCTTTGAAGGCGCAGGGGGCCGCATGGTCATAGGGACGGTAACCAATGGCGCAAGCAAAGGTCCATGATCGTGTAGAAAAGAAGCCAAGAAGCTCGGACAAACTACCCGCAGACTGCGACTCCAAAAGCCTCGAGCCGGAATATGATACAAGGTTCGTACGACAGACGGGGAAAGAGAACAGGTCAAGAAGAGAGGAATGGTCGGAGTGTAGACTCAGAAGGACAGTCGAAGGGAACAACTCAACAGAACTTCCACCTGTTGCCGCAATAGGTGCAGCTGTCATTCGGGAAGGAGGTCTCATCAGTGTGAGGGTTCTAGGACTGGGTTCTTTAATATAACGTACGTAACGAAGGTGGTCATCGGTTCGTCTGCGCTCCTTGTCTGCTGTTGACGATATCGAGTCTTCCTCTAAAAGCAATGACATACTTAGTGCCTCACATCCGACAATTGGAGATAGGATAAGGTCTTCACGCACCTGCTTGCACCTGCCACACTGGAACGCATCAGTTTCGGCCTCTTGCTCCGCTGCAGCCAGAGCGCCGAATAGATTTTGTTGATCGAGCAGCGAGTTCGTCTGTTTGCGCTCTTCCGAGGCCATTTCCTACAAGTCCTCCCCAATTACAAATCAGCCGCTGCTAGAGTAGTGCGCAAGCCGGTGGTCAGACGGCAGCTCACCTGGCTGGTCATGGAGCAAAACTTTTTCACGGGCAGTTCCCCAGAAACAACATCTTCTCGAAGTGCAGGGTTGGTTTTGTCCTTCAAATTGAGGAACAACCGACGGATCTTGGCTCGATAATCGTTGTTCGCCGAGCGAAACTCTTCGTAGCATGATAACTCGATTGCCTTGGCCCGATCCAGGATTTGCTCCGAGGCTGCATGCACGGGGCGTGAGACTATGATCGGCCTGCCGAGAGACGATGCGACTCACGAGCGTTGGAGTCAAAGACGATAGCGTCATAGACCATCTCCAAACACTTGTCCCTCGTCTTGTCACCCGTCGTTCCAAGTTTGATCCCATCCTTCTTCACACTCCGCATCTCCGTTGGCGCGAGGGCGGCGCTTCCATTGCTAGGCGTAGCGGGCGACTTTACGATGCTTGGAGAGCGACTGGTTGAAGGAGCGGCGAGCGCGGTTTTGGATGACGTGTCAACTTTCTTGATAACTGACGTGTTCCATAATGAGTCACACCGCTCCAGCGTGCAGAGTGCGGGTTGAAACAGCGTACCTGGTTTCGTAGCGGGCGTGGCTGAACCTGATTCTGGGTTGGTGGTAGGCGTAGTGGCGCCGTTGGTGTTAGCACCCGAAGCAGTTCCAGTTTTTGGTGTGGATGAGGAAGCTGAGCGCTTTTTCTTGATCTCGTCCACTTCGTTCTTCCATTTCGTTACAACCTCTTTGGAGAGCTGTGAGACGGCCGTGTCCTCGCAAGTGCGGACTTTGGAGACGATGACGCCTGCTTTTGTTGCCTATCCGTGGTCGTGCGGTCGTGTGAGCGGTTCGAACGCGATAACAAACGAGCCTATGGTCAATTGATTGACCCACCCTCAGGAGTTCTTCAGTGGCGTTGACCTTCTTGAGAGCGCGAAGGACATTGGCAGCTTCCTAAAAGTGAGATAGATTTCGTTAGTATAGATTATGTGATGGGAGCGGCTTTTCAAACGGGCTTGCCTGAAAGTGCCTGCCTTGAATGGCAGTTTGGAGCTTTTTGACGTGATCTTTCAAGCTGTCCAGTACTACTGAAGCTTCGGCCATCTTCTTCTTCTTCTTCGTTTAACTAACAACGGTCTAGCTACGGGTACTGGTAGAACTATGGCTATCTCGTCTCTTGGGCGGCAAAGGTTGCAAGCAAGAAATCTGAACATCTATCTCCTCTCAGACTTCACACAAGCCCTTCGACTCTGGACCAGAATCTGTTAGCTGTGAGGACCGGGGCCGACGATGCCCAAGAAAACTGAACCCTCTGAAGCCTCTAAGGCGCTTATGGCTTCACCACAGTCTCAGCAAGACACGATCATGAATGGGATCGAGAATTATCAACTTCCAAAGGCTGTCGCCATGCGCATCGCCAAGTCCGAAGTGCGTCTGAACGCCTTCACCCATGCCCCTATGATGTTAATGTGGACTGTTAATGGTGTTCCGTCTACTTTCTGTGTGTATGAAAGCTTCCAGATTACGTGAAGATCGGGAAGGAGGCATCGCTTGGGATCACGAACAGCGCAACTGTCTTCATCAACTATCTATGTGAGCTTTTAAGAGCTCCATACAGTTATTAGTTTCCTAATAAAGTGTGCATGCTTGTCAACGTGTAGCTGCTACGTATGTGAAGTCGCCTCTGTATCCAACCAGAGACGCGTCGGAATGTTAACGCGCTCATGTCCTTCCCAGCGCCCTCGATATCGCCAAATCGCGTGGCGCCAAGACGATCGTTGCAGCAGATGTTCTGAAGGCTATGGAGATCATTGAGATGGGTGACCAGGTGCCGATACTCGAGGAGGAGTTGGAAGGTATGTCAGTACATTGCCACTGTACGCCCATCCCTCACTTAAATCATGTCACCACTCCATCGCTACCCTGCAGCATATCGTGATGGCGCAAAGAGGACGAGACCCAGTGCGGCCGGCCACAAGCGAAAGCCGGCGGCTGCAAAGGACGAATCGGCATACAAAGGAAAGGTCAAGATGCCATTAACTCCAAAAGGAGCCGCTGCTGCGAATGCCGCAGCATCTTCTTCAACGTCTGTTGGACCTTCATCCTCAACGAAGTCGGTTTCCACCATTTCCCAAGAGTTGCAGAGCGTGCTACTAACAGAGATCATTTGCTTATTCACCCAGAGTTAACGCAACTACAACGGATGACGAAGGCGATGCTAGTGAGCCAAACGACGACGATCAATGGGATACGGAGGAGGCAGACGATAATCAGGATGACGAGGAAGAGGAGGAAGATGACGATGAGGAGCCAACAGGAGATGGGAACGAGTCGGAGCCAATGATGGATCCTGAATAGACGATGCAATCCAAAGGTTCAGTGTTGTCTGTCTGCGTCGCTCTATATCTGTATAATTATTCGTGAATTGTGTCCATTACGAGCGAGCCTCGGCAGTGCCTGGATCATAGATCGCTGTTTGAATCCCAAAAATTCTGATCTTGACCGGGCCAAGAAACCCAACGCGTCCTCATCTCTATCCTAATCTCTTATTTCACCCACGAACGAAGATGGCATCTACCCCCTTCGCGCCCACCTCATCGACATCTGAAGGTGTTCTCACCAAGCTCCAGAACTTCGTTGCGGAAAACAAGAAGGTGGTAATCGGAGCCACTGTCATCGCAGCTGCAGGAGTGGGCTATTACGTCTACACCACCGGCCCCGGTGCACGAAAGAGCCTTGGGGACGAGGAGTCGGGTGCATCAGAGAAGGGTGACAAGAAAAGGCGGAAGAGCAAGAAGAAAACTGTGAAGGATGCAGATGGACCACTATTGGAGGAACGGAAACCGCCTGTAGAAGCCAAGGCTGTTGATGATGTGCCAGGTGAGCTCTCAACCGGGTTCATTTCTATATACCCGGAGCTTACATTCGATGATACTATAGAGTCGCCTAGGCTGACAGCTACAGACATCGAAGCGCTGCCAAAGGAGGTACGATGACGTCGGGTTCGCCGCGCTGTCCAAATTCTGACCACACAGCTATTCAGACTCGAAAAATACGGGCGCAAGAGTACAAAGCACGAGGGAACACAGCGTATCAACAACGCAAGTTCCCTCTTGCAATCGAGCTTTACACGCGAGCCATCGAGGTGGCGGTGGAACCCGAAGCGGTCTACTACAGCAATCGTGCAGCATGCTACATGAACGTCTCACCACCTCAAAACGAGCAGGTCGTTTCCGACTGCGACGCGGCTCTCAAGTTGGATTCCACGTATGCCAAAGCGCTGAACCGACGAGCGAATGCATTGGAAGCGCTAGGGCGCGACGAGGAGGCGCTGCGAGGTACGTGTCGGGTCTCTGCTCCTTGAGGCGTCTGTGAGAAAGCTGACTTTCCCCCTTTGTGCACAGACTTCACCGCGTGTACCATTCTGGAAAAGTTCAAGAACGAGTCGACCTCGCAAGCGCTGGAGAAATGCCTCAAGAAGATCGCGGTTAAGCGGACAGAAGAGGCATTAACGGTCAGTTCAATTATGACCCTGACTCAGCATACAGAACATGCTTGACATGGGCCTTCTGTTTAGAGCCGCGAACCCCGGTTACCCTCGTTCACATTCGTGTCTGCATATGTGGCTGCCTTCCGGCCAAGTACCGCGTTTCTTCTTCTCTGTTGGAAGGAACCGTCATGACTGACATTGCCCTCACCACAGGACCCAATCCGACGCTACCGCTGTCGTCAACCACTGGAGATGAAACGCTTCTTCTGTCGTACGAGGCACTGGGCGCTTCGGACTACGCGCATGCATTCACACTCGTTAACGAAGCCTTGGAGCAGGGCATCTCGTGGCCAGAGGGCAAAGCCAAGGCACTCAACTTGCGCGGTACATTCAAGTGCGGAAAATACTAGCCGAACTCTGATGCTCCACGTTGCTGACGTTCGTTCACTTCGTAGATTCCTTATCGGCGACACAGCAGGTGCCAAAGAGGACCTTCAAGAGTCATTGGATATTCTCCCATCATTCACACAGACGTGGGTGAAGATCGCAAGCGTGCACATGGAACTTGGCGACCATGACAAGGCATTCGAGGCGTTCACCAAAGCAATCTCATACGACGAGAAGGATCCCGACATTTACTATCATCGTGGACAAGGTGAGATTTCACATCATGAGCGCTCAAGCATCTAAACTTGCGACTGAACGTATATAACCAGTCCACTTCATCATGCAAAACTTTGACGCTGCGTCCGAGGACTACAACAAGTCGACCGCCCTCGACGATACATTCGTCTTCTCCCATATTCAGTATGCTGTTGCACAGTACAAGAAAGGCGAGGCCGAGACTGCCAAGTCGGGCTTCCGGAAGGCCATGCAGAACTTCCCTGACCGCAGTGAGGTTGTGAACTATTAGTGAGCACTTCTGTCACATTTCTTATCGTAAGAGACGTTGTTCTGACCGACGCGTAATCGCATCCTGTAGCGGCGAGCTCTTGCTTGACCTGCAACGGTACACTGATGCCGTTGAGAAGTTTGAACGCGCGATCGAATTAGAAAAGAAGCGGTGTGTATCTCCGTGATTTGGGTACGTTATTGACTTGGACTGACTTGATGCATATTTCATCCCAGACCACCTCCGATCAACGTTCTCCCGATGGTCAACAAGGCGCTTGCACTCTACCAATGGAAACAGGACATCAATGCGGCTGCAGAACTCTGCGAGGAGGCTTTGGTCATCGACCCAGAGTGCGATGCGGCCATCGCCACTTTAGCTCAGCTGTACCTCCAGAACTCGAGATTGGACGACGCGATCGAGATGTTTGAGAAGCACGCAAAGATTGCAAGAACAGGCGCAGAGTTGGAGCAATGTTTCACTTTCGAATACGTGCGCACAGATTTTCATTGTCAT
>WSTV01000493.1:0-22102 GCA_019632285.1 Tulasnella sp. 332 | reverse complement strand
ATACATAAATATCTAGTAATGATGTCATGATACTTCTATGGTTATAAAGGAGGTGGTTTCTGAAACAAATAGTCTTTGACCACCTTCTTTAATGGAGCTATGCTTCTAAATGGCTATCATGCTGACTGATGTCTTCTACAATATTCTGTGACTATCTAGCTCCATTTAAGATGTCATAAATCAGATCTAGTCTATCATGATATCATGAATTATCTTCTTCGCAGTTGGTTCTCAGCTGTGGGAACGCCTATTGTTCGAGTGCTAAACTGAGCGCTTAAAGTAGACTATTGTATATTGCCACACAGATACCTTCCTTCCATGGGAATGTCTATTGTTTGAATTCTACACTGGGCAAAACCTGGGCGAAACTGGGTGCTAAGGCAAACTACCTGACACAGAAGGAATCAGTCAGCATTGTAGTCATTTAGGAGCATGGCTCCATTAAAGAAGATGGTTGTCACGACTACATCATGCCTAAGTCCAACTCAAACACAGGCTCTCACTCTATCATCACAATCGACTATCTCATGGAATGGACCTCGGACCCTTCTTGGACTTACTTTGGAATTACCTTGGACTATCTTCTAATCATGTGTTCACCTTTGTCATCCTTCTCTCAGTTAGACTCACTTCTCTTCTCTTGCTTAGGAGGTCACCTGTCACTGCCCTGCACTTCTCCCCATGTGTATTCCCACACCGCTGTGCAGTGTACTCATGTAAGCTTTGTAAACCTCCACTCATGTACTCCTATATATACTGGTAGGCGTAGAGGACTTATTCCTCACGCAACGTCTTGTATCTCCTCTTTCACTGTACTCCTCTCCTCCCTCTCCCACTTACCTACATTGAGCTCCCAGTGCTCCTTGTAGTCTCTCTATTCATCCTATTGTCCTCTTCATCGAGCTTCTAGTGCTTGTCATCGACCTCAGTCTCCTTGTCGTCGTCCAGCAGTCCACCTCAGACCTCCCATCGTGACATTACGTTGCGTCGACATACCGCTCCATGACATCATATGCCAGCACTCCGTTACAACCTAAGAAACAAGGAGACACTGAACCTCTACACCCCTAACATCAGCAACCTGGTGCAAAACACCAACCAAATCATCGCATTCGCCATCAAACATGAGGACCTAGAATGAGTCAAGAGAGCATTACCTGGTAGTTGGGTTGTGCAAGAGTTTCACCCATACCCCAAGGTTTGCATCCCCTATTACCCCAAGCGCCAACAACTCGCACGGTTGATCCACATCGACTGTAACATCCAGCCCGCATACCTCCACATCGAACTTGGTGTGCAGACGAAAATTCATTTCATCCACACAACATTCAAAAGCCTTGCGAGGTGGGACTAATTAGTCACGCCTCCCAAACATGCTAGAACAAACCGCTACTGAGTCCCCTCAGAGCATGACTCAGACAGTGACTCACATACTACCATCCACTCCCCATCTCCATATATTGCACTATCACTCACCTTCACCCCAGTAATCCCAACCATCACACTCCCACCAGCAATGGCAACTCAACCACCTACATATGATCAATTGCTAGCACAGATCGCAGCACTAGCGACACAAGTAGCCAACCTCACCACCAATGTGAACAACGCTATAAACCTCCCTCCACAGCAACCAGCCCCACAAGTGGCACAAACCCATATCCAATTTGTCTTCATAGGGAAACCAACACCCCCAGGACCCTCCATCGCTCATCGAAACATCCCCCAACTCCCACCAAAAGGCCTGAAGGTGGCCACTCCTGAGAAGTATGATGGGAAGAAACGTGGAGATAAGGCATATGAGTTCATCACCACCTGTGAGCAGTACATGGTCATGTCTGCTCAACAGTTCACCAGCGACCAAGATCTCATTAACTGGACCATCAGCTACCTAAGCGAGGAAGCACAGAAGTGGTCATTGATCATCATCAAAAACCTATCCTCAACTGCGCCTACCATCAACACATGGGTCAAATTCAAGGATGCCTTCGAGGATGCCTTTGGGGACCCCGACCAGGTCACCAAGGCCAAAACCGCCTTAAGAAATCTGCAGCAAACCGGATCTGCCGCCACGTACACAGCAGAGTTTAGTAAGCACGCTCACCATGTTACCTGGAACAACCAAGCATTGCTATCACAGTATAAGCTCAGCCTAAAGACGGAAATTAAGCTCACTAAAGCTGCCTCAGGTTGGGCTGCCACCCTCCTTGACGTTCAAGAGGAGGCCATCACGATTGACAACCAACTGTTTGAAGCACACACTGAAGAATGTTGACAAGCACCTCGACCTGTGGCCCCCGCTCAACCACGTCCCCAAGCCCCCACACTTCCACAACAACCACGTCCTGCGAACCCATACATACAACAAGTTCTGAGAGACAGAGCCCAGCAGAGGCCACCTCAGCAACAACAACAACAGCATCAACAGCAACAGCGTCCAGGTGCCCCTCGCGATCCCAATGCAATGGAGATTGATCAGGGAGGTCACCAACGCCTCACAGATGCGGAGAAACAGCGGAGAAGGCAAGCAGGGGCATGCCTGTGATGTGGGCAGATGGGACACTTCGCAAGAGATTGTAGGGCTGCGCCCCTGGCAGTAAATGCCAGGTTGGATCAATGAGCAGAGTCTGCAGCGGAGGATGGCCAGGAAGTGCAAGCAGACACGAGGGCTGCAGAGTTAAGAGCAGCAGATGAAGCAGCCAGGAGAGCCTTTGCAGGAGTAGACGCCCAGGAGAACAGGCAAGAAGAAGGCACAGGACGCCAGGGAAACAGTTGGGACTGAGGTGCAACGTCGCATCACCATCAGTCCCAGTATACTCATCGAATTTCTATGCTCCTTTATGTTCCATGCTGCCCGAGTCCTCTTATTTTGATGTACCTACCACTACCACCACCATCAAGGCTAACGCCCTCGTCAATGGAGAATACTATACCACTGTCATCAAAAAAGACCTCGAAGCGCCATTCGAACTTGAAGCAACATTAAAATTCGATCAAAAAATGATACCTGTCCTAGCCCTATATGATCCTGGTGCATCAAGCACTTTCATTAATCAATCCCTTGTTCAAGATCACCAAATTCCTACCTTCGAGATTCCTACCAGACCCGCCTATGCTATCAATGGTGACCCGATCCAAAATGGAGGCATTGACAGAGCAGTAAAATGCAAACTCCAGATTGAAAACCATAGAAACACTCAACGATTCCACATAGCAAACATAGGAAGGTATGATGTCGTCATCAGGCTAACTTGGATTCGACATCATCAACCCGAAATTGAATGGTCAAAAGAAGCAGTGGATAGAATGGTGTTTAAGTCCAGACACTGTTCTCAGAACTGCCTACCTATGCACATTGACACATATGGAGTGGACTCGAGAGCTCCACAAAAGCCGAAGAATAACAAGGAATTGAAGAAGAACATGGAAACCCTAGTGAGCAAACCCATATCAAGGGAAGAAGCTCTAGACATTGCCTTCATCACAGAAGACGCTTGGAAAAAGCAGACTGTGGATGCCGTTGACTTCGGTGTGTTCTGGCCACATGAACTCAACCCCCTTGAGATCGCAGCAGGACAGTCGCACACGGCAAGAATCACGGAGCAGGATGACAAGTCCAAACCAAAGAAAGAACCAGCTGAAGTGGTTCCTGCGAAATTCCACCAGTACCTAGAGATATTCGACAAGAAGGAATCACAGGTACTGCCACCCACCAGAGACTATGACCTTCGTATCGACCTGCTCCCAGGAAAGACACCACCTTTCAAGAAGACTTACGCAATGTCACCTACTGAACTCAATGCCCTCCGAGAGTACCTTGATGAGAATATTAAGAAGGGGCACATCCGACCCTTGAAATCACCAGCCGGAGCACCAGTGATGTACATAAAGAAGAAGGATGGAAGCCTTCGGCTGTGCATTAACTACCGAGACCTAAATGCAATGACAGTTAAAAATCAATACCCGTTGCCACTCCCAAACAAAATCATGGACAGAGTGCAAGGAGCTAAAGTATTCAGCAAGATTGACTTACGATCCAGGTATAGCAATGTCTGGATAGCAGAGGGAGACAAATGGAAGACTGCTTTCAGAACTCGATATGGGCATTACGAATATACCGTCATGCCGTTTGGACTTACCAATGCTCCTGCAAACTTCCAGCTATTCATGAACAACATATTCAGGGACATGCTTGACCATAAGGTGGTCATCTACCTCGATGATATCCTGATCTTTGCCAAAACGCAGGAGGAACACGACGAGATTGTGATGGAAGTCTTGAGAAGGTTGAAGAAAAATAACGTTTGGGCGAATCACTTGAAGAGCAAGTTCAATCTGATGGAAATTGAGTATCTTGGATTCATCATCAATGGAACCACCATGAGGATGGATAAGGCAAAGATCGCAGCAATTGAGGAATGGCTGGTACCGAAGTCAGTACACAACATCCAAGTCTTCCTTGGGTTCGCCAATTTCTACTGCCAGTTCATATAAGGATACTCAAAGATAGCACGACCAATGATGGATCTATTAAAGAAAGGAGAAAAGTTCATATGGGGAAGCAAGCAGCAAGCGTCTCTAGATGCATTCAAACAAGCCTTCACATCATCACCCATCCTGGCATTCCCGGACTTCAAGAAACCATACGTGGTAGAAACCGACTCGTCAGTATTCGCCAGAGGAGCCATCTTATCACAAAAGGGAGAAGATGGGAAGCTACATCCGATCGCATACGCATCAAAATCTCTATCACCAGCAGAGTGAAATTACGACGTCTACAACCTGGAACTACTAGCAATCTACAAAGCATTCAGGGACTGGAGGCAGTACCTGGAAGGAGCAAACGGTCAGACTACAGTCATAACCAACCATGCTAACCTGGAAACGCTCATGACAACTAAAGAACCATTGAGAAGGCAAGCCAGATGGAGTCTATTCCTGGCTGGATTCGATTTCAAGATAATATATCGACCAGGCGTAAAAGCAAGGCCCGACCCCCTATCCAGAAGGCCAGACCATCAGCCAAGGGGGGAAGAAGAGAATTTCAAAACAATTCTAAATAAGTCGAACTTCGAAATCAATGCCATCACATTCTCAGATCAAAACTTCATCAAGAAAATAAAGGTCAAACTAGAGAAAGACAAGTTGATGGCTGCTGTCCTGGCCTTCCTTTGAACAGAATCGCATCAGACACCAGCGAAGTTGAAGGAAAAGATGAGTGATTAGTGCCTAGTGGACAACATACTCATGCACAACAGGAAGATCTATGTCCCCCAGTGTTATGACCTGTGCCAGGAAATCATGGAATTGAGACACGATGCTGTGACAGCAGGACATCCAGGAAGAGCAAAAACATTGGAGCTCATCTCAAGAACCTACTGGTGGCCTCCATAACAAAGTTCATCAACGATTACGTGGATCACTGCAATGCATGCCTAAAGATGAAGGTCATTAATCAAAAACCACAAGACCTGTTGCAACCACTCGAAGCCCCAGAAAGTAGATGGACAGACATCACATATGACTTTGTAGTAAAACTCCCAATCACCAAGAAGGGAAACGATTTGATACTGGTGGTTGTCGATAGGTTCATGAAGTAAGCTCACTTCATAGTGACCAAAGAAAGTTTGACCGTGCAGGAGACAGTGAAAATGTTCCTGGAGAATGTGTGGAAGCACCATGGTACACCATTATGAATGGTGTCAGATCGGGGAATGACGTTCAACTCAGAATTCATGAAGAGGCTCTACAAGTTGATCAGCATCAAACCTAACTTCTCAACTGCGTACCACCCTCAGACAGACGGGCAATCAGAGAGGATCAACTTGCTTATGGAGCAATTCCTGAGGCTATATGTCAACTACCGACAGGATGATTGGGACGAATGGCTAGCGATAGCTGAATTCCAATACAACAACGCCGTCAGCTCATCGACCGGATTCACACCGTTCTATGCGGATCATGGAAGACACCCAATCATTGCACCACAAACGTTCAACAAAGTTAGAGTCCCAGCTGCAGAAGAAATGGCAATGAAGATCAAGGAAATTGGAGAAGAAGTGAAGGCAATGTTGAAGAAGGCAGAAGAAAAGCACAAGACTTTCTATGATACTCACATACAACAGGCGACTCCGCATCAAGTCGGGGATTGTGTATGGCTGAGCCGGAAGGACAGCATCACTGGAACCGAGGCGATTAAGACGTCAAGACCCTCAGCGAAGTTGGAGCATAGTGTCACGACTACGTCGCGCCCAAGTCCAACTTCAACACAGGCTCTCACTCTATGGTCACATTCTACTTTCCCACAGAACAGACTACAGAAGCACCTCGGACTATTCTCGGTTTAACTTCAGACAATCTTCTAATCATGTGTCTCCCTTAGTAAGCCTTCTCTCGCTTAGCATGCTTCTCTTCTCTTCTTTCATCTTGCTTAGGAGGTTACCTGTCACTGCCCCGCATTCCCCTACATGTGTTCTCCCACACCGCCGCGCAGTGTACTCGTGTCAGCTTTGTAATCCTCCACTCCTGTATTCCTATATATACTGGTAGGCGTAGAGGAATTAATCCTCACGCAACATCTTGTATTCCCTCATCCTCTGTACTCCTCTCTACCACCTCTCCACTTATCATCGTCGAGCTCCTAGTGCTCCTCATCATCTCTTATTCATACTCATTGTCCTTTCCATCGAGCTCCTAGTGCTCACAGTCGTCCAGCAGTTACTTCAGACATCCCTTCGTGACATTATGTTGCGTCCTAACACCGCTCCACAACTTTATGCCTGCACTACGATATAACCTCTGAAACAAAGAAACTCCTAACCTCTACACACCAAATACAAGCCTACTCGCCCAGTACTCAAACAAAATCATCGCCTTCGCCATCGAACATAAGAACCTCGAGCAAGTAAAAAGGGCGCTACCTGGAAGCTGGGTTTGCCGAGAGTATCATCCTTACCCCAAAGTCTGCATCCCATACTTCCCTAAACGCCAACAGCTCGCTCGACTTATCCACATCGACAGGAATATCCAGCCAGCCTACCTTTATGTCGAGCTAGGAGTGCAGACAAAGGTTCACTTCACTCATACCACCTTCAAAAGTCTTGCTAGGTGGGATTAAGTAACCACGCCTTCTAAACAAATCCAAACGTATCATTCAAGGGTTCCATCTGACCACGACTCCGATAGCAAGTCGCATACCACTATCCATTCCCCATCCCCTTATGAACCACCAATCCAATCAATCCAATCAATCCCAACCATTGCACTCCTGCCAGCAATGGCAACACAAATCCCAACCTACGACCAGCTGCTCGCACAGATTGCAGCGCTTGCTACACAGGTAGCCCAATTAACTACGAACGTAAACAACATAGCCAACGTCCCTGCTCATCAAGCTCTGCCACAAGCCGCCCAGCACATCCAGTTCGTCTTCATAGGGAAACCGGCACCCCCAGAACCCTCCATCACTCACCGAAACATACCTCAACTCCTGCCAAAAGGCCCAAAGGTGGCTACGCCAGAGAAATACGACGGCAAGAAGCGTGGCGACAGGGCATATGAGTTCATCACCACCTGTGAACAGTACATGGTCATGTCAGCCCAGCAGTTCACGAGCGACATCGACCTTATCAACTGGACAATTGGCTACCTGAGTGAGGAAGCCCAAAAATGGTCCTTAATCATCATCAAGGATCTATCCTCAGCTACACCCACCATCGACACATGGGTAAAGTTCAAAGACACCTTCAAGCACGCCTTCGGGGACCCTGATCGAGTCACCAAGGCTGAAACCGCTCTTCAGAACCTGCGACAAACGAGTTCCATGGCCACATACATGGCCGAGTTCAGTGAACATGCCCATCATGTCACATGGAACGATCAGGCGCTGCTTTCACAATACAAGCTCAGGTTGAAGACAGAAATCAAGCTCGCAAAGGCCGCCTCAGGATGGGCTGCCAACCTCCTTGATGTGTAGGAAGAGGCCATCACCATTGACAATCAACTGTTTGAAGCGCACGCTGAAGAACATCGACAGGCCCCACATCCCACACCCCCAACTCAGCCTCACCCTCCAGCACCACTCCTCCCCCAACAACCTTGTAACACCAACCCATATGTACAACAAGTACTATGGGATAGGGCTCAACAATGTCCCCTGCAACAACAGCAACAACAACAATAGCATCGATAACAGCAACGTCCAGGTGCCCCCTGCAATCCCAATGCAATGGAGATCGATCAGGGAGGACGCCGATGTCACAACCACCGTCGAGACAGACTCGCTAAGTACAATATCGAACTCTATTCTCCCACGGTCTTTTCCTTTATTATCACATCCCCGTTCCCACGGCCTCTTTCTCTATTATCACATCCCCATTCCCACGGTCTTCTTTTATATAATCACTTCTCCGCTTCTCAGGGTTCATTTGATGTTCCGATTGTTATGGCAATACGCCTGACTCAAACAAGGCGCAGTCGTTCCAGAATGTTCTCCTTTGTTCTTTAACTGTAAACAAACACTGCCTTATGTAAAGTCATAGTATAAGTAGTTAGGAAGTGAGGAGGATTGTTCCTCACTTCGCCTCTTGTTCATCCCTCTGAATAAGAGTGTCTCCTCTCTGCCTAAACCACTGTGCGCCGTCTGCACACCCTGTCCCCTGTCCCCCGTTCATATCATAACCCTACCCTGATCCCTTTGACCCCGTATACGTTGACATTGTAACCTGCATGTCTCTAAGTCACCACTGTCTCACGTTCCCAACCGTATCTACCTCCGTCGACAACAGAGGTCGCTACAGCCGACGCCTTACTGATGCAGAAAAGCAAAGGAGGAGACAGGCGGGAGCGTGTCTGAGGTGTGGCCAGATGGGTCACTTCGCGAGAGATTGTAGGGCCGCGCCCCTCGCAGTAAATGCGGGGTTGGATTGATGAGCGGAGCCTGCACGAGATGACACCAGGGAAGCTAGAGAAGAAAATCCAGCTGCGGAAATGAGGGCGGCAAATGAAGCAGCCAGAAGGGTTTTTGAAGCAGCGGACGCCCAAAGGAATGGGCAGGAAGACGGCGCAGGGCGCCAGGGAAACAAGTGGGACTGAGGTGTGATGTTGCGTCACTGTCAGTCCCAATATGCTCAAAGAACTTTTTTAATCCTCTATGTTCCATGCACGAGCCCCTCTTCTATGATGTACCCTTACCCCACTCTACTACTATCATGGCCAACACCCTAGTCGATAGTCAATACCATTCCCCTATCATTAGAAAAGACCCAGAGGCTCCCTTGGAACTCGAAGCAACATTAAAGTTCGAACAAAACGCGATCCCTATCCTTGCACTATACGACCCTGGAGCGTCGTCAACTTTCATTAATAAATCCCTAGTGGATGAACATCAGATTCCCACATTCAAAATTCCCTCGAGACCTGCCTATGCAATCAATGGCGAAGCAATCCAAGAAGGAGGCATCAATTGGGCAGTAAAATGCCAACTTCAGATCGAGAACCACTTGAACTCACAGAAGTTCCACATAGCTGATATTGGAAGATACGATGTGGTGATTGGACTCACTTGGATTTGCCAACACCAACCCAAAATCGAATGGTTGACCGAAGCCGCTGACAGAATGGTGTTCAAGTCTAGACACTGCTCGCAGCACTGTCTCCCGAACCACATTGACGCGTATGGCGTGGACTCGAGAGCCCCGCGCAAGCCGAAGAAGAATGAAGAACTGCAGAGAAACTTAGAAACGCTAGTGAGCAACCCCGCCAGAGAAATGGGAACGTTAGACATTGCTTTCATCACAGAAAACGCTTGGAAAAAGCGAACTGTAGATGCCATTGACTTCAGAGTGTTTTGGCCACATGAACTCAACCCCCTCGAGATCGCAGCAGGACAGTTGCACGCGGCAAGGATTGTGGAGCAGGATGACAAGTCCAAACCAAAGAAGGAACCAGCAGAAGCAGTTCCCCTACAATTCCATGACTACCTCGAGATCTTCGATAAGAAGGTGTCACGATGGGAGGACTGAAGGGACCGCTGGACGACGACGAGCACTAGGAGCTCGATGGAGAGGACAATGAAATGTATAGAGGACAGCGAGGAGCACTAGAAGCTCAACGTTGATAAGTGGAGGGATGAGAGGAGGTACAAGTAGAGGAGGAAGTTCAAGACGTTGCGTGAGGAATAAGTCCTCTGCGCCTACCAGTATAAATAGAGATACAGGAGTGGAGGCTTACAAACGTTACACGAGTACACTGCACGGCGGTGTGGGAGAACACGAGGGTAGAAGCGCGGGGCAGTGACAGGTGACCTCCTAGCCGAGAGAAGCATAGGGACAAGTGAGGGAATAGAAGAGAAGTCTGCTTACGAAGAGAGACACATGATTAGAAGTTAGTCCGTGGTAAAACCGAGAATGGTCCGATACAACTCCGAAGTCCGTTCCGTGGAATAGTCGATTGTGACCGTAAAGGAGGTCCCCGTGTTTGAGTTGGACTTGGGCGCGACGTAGTCGTGACAGTTGCCCCCTCTAAGGTTGATGAGCACGATTATTTGAGCGAGTGCGATTCAACCTTTCTGGGTGTGGCCTGTCTGGGTTGGCTCTGTGGAACTCTTCGATTTTCTTTTCTGCATTGGTGGTGTCTTCAAGGTAGTTCCAAGAGTTTTCCGATGCGTCGTATCCTTTCCATTGTACGAGGTACTGGAATCTGGTCCTATGCCATCGTGAGTCCAGTATTCGTTCCACTTCGTATTCTTCTTCTCCAACTTCGTTCTGCACGGGTGGGGGAGGTGACATCCTTCGTCCTTCGATAGGATCCCTTGTCGTAGCCGTTAACCGAGATACATGGAAAACGGGGTGTATTTTCAGTGTGTCAGGGAGTCTCAATCGGTAGGCTGACCTTCCGACCTTTTCCATCACTTCGTATGGTCCGAACCTCCTATGCTCCAGCTTCACAGATGGTCTCGACGTCTTAATCGCCTCGGTTCCAGTGAGGCTGTCCTTTCGGCTTAGCCATACACGATCCCCGACTTGATGCGGAGTCGCTTGCTGTGTATGGATGTCATAGAATCTTCGATGTTTCTCTTCTGCCTTCTTCAACATTGCCTTCACCTCTTCTCCGATTTCTCTGATTTGCATCGCCATCTCTTCTGCTGCCGGTACCTTTGTATCATTGAACGGTTGGGGAGCGATTACTGGGTGTCTTCCTTGATCAGCGAAGAATGGGGTGAACCCGGTTGATGAACTGATCGAATTGTTGTATTGGAATTCTGCGATCGCCAGCCATTCGTCCCAGTCATTCTGTCGGTAGTTCACGTAGAGTCGAAGATATTGTTCCATAAGCGAATTGATCCTTTCTGTTTGTCCGTCTGACTGAGGGTGATAAGCCGTGGAGAAATGGGGTTTTACGCCGATCAATTCGTAAAGTCTCTTCATGAACTCTGAGTTGAATGTTGTCCCTCGATCAGATACTGTTCGTATCGGTGTTCCATGGTGTTTCCACACGTTCTCCAAGAACATCTTCGCCGTTTCTTGGGCGTTTGAATTCTCCTTGGTTGCGATGAAGTGAGCTCGTTTAGTGAACCTGTCGACCACGACGAGTACTGAGTCGTTCTTTCTCTTGGTGACTGGGAGTTTTACTACGAAATCATAGGTGATGTCCGTCCATCTGCTTTCCGGGGCTTCGAGTGGTTGCAGTGGCCCCTGAGGTTTCTGATTGATGGTCTTCGTTCTTAGGCATGCATCGCAGTGGTCCACGTAGTCGTTTATGAATTTGGTCATTGAGGGCCACCAGTAGGTTCGTGACACGAGTTCGAGTGTCTTCGCTCTTCCTGGGTGCCCGGCGGTTACGGCATCGTGTCTCGATTCCACTATGTCTTTCCTGATCCCGTAGTTCTGGGGAACGTAGATCTTGGCTTTGTACATTAGCACTTCATCCACTAGGCAATAATCGCTCATCTTTTCCTTGATCTTTGCCGGTGTGGTCGCTTTTTCCTCTCGAAGGAAGGCCAGGACAGCAGACATTGACTTGTCTTCCTTCAGCGCTTGCCTGATTCTATCGATGAATTCTTTGTCTGAGAATGCTACCGCGTTGATTTCGAAATTCGTCTTTTTCAGAATCGATTTGAAAGTCTCTTCTTCCCCCCTTGGCTGATGGTCTGGCCTTCTTGATAGGGGGTCTGGGCGTGCTTTTACTCCTGGTCTGTATACGATTTTGAAGTCGAATCCTGCCAGGAAGAGACTCCATCTAGCTTGTCTTCGAGACGGTTCCTTCGTTGTCATGAACGTCTCTAGGTTCGTGTGGTCAGTTATCACCGTTGTCTGACCATTTGCCCCCTCGAGATATTGTCTCCAATCTCTAAAGGCTTCGTAGATAGCGAGTAGTTCCAGGTCATAGACGTCATAGTTCCTTTCTGCTGGCGACAATGACTTTGATGCGTAGGCGATGGGGTGTAGTTTTCCATCTTCTCCTTTCTGCGACAGGATAGCTCCTCTTGCGAATACGGACGAGTCGGTCTCGACGACGTAGGGTTTCTCGAAGTCGGGGAATGCGAGTACTGGTGACGATGTAAACGCTTTCTTAAAATCGTCTAGGGACTTCTGTTGTTTGTCTCCCCATACGAATTTCTCGTTCTTCTTCAGCAAGTCCATCATTGGTCGTGCGATCTTCGAGTACCCTTGGATGAACCTTCGATAGAAGTTGGCGAATCCCAAGAAGACTTGGATATCGTGAACATTTTTTGGAACCGGCCATTCCTCGATTGCCGCTATCTTGGCTTTATCCATTCTCATCGTGGTTCCGTTGATGATGAATCCCAGATATTCGATTTCGGTTAGGTTGAACTCGCTTTTCGAATGGTTTGCCCATACGTTGTTCGCTTTCAATCTTTTCAGGACTTCCATGACGATTTCATCGTGTTCCGCTTGTGTCTTTGCGAATATCAAGATGTCGTCCAAGTAGATGACGACTTGGTGATCGAGCATGTCCCTGAATATGTCGTTCATGAATAGCTGGAAGTTTGCTGGTGCATTGGTGAGACCGAATGGCATAACGGTGTATTCGTAATGGCCGTATCGAGTTCTGAAGGCTGTCTTCCATTCGTCTCCTTCCGCGATTCTGACATTGCTGTATCCAGACCGTAAGTCGATTTTGCTGAATATCTTTGCTCCCTGGACTCGGTCCATAATTTCGTTTGGGAGTGGCAGAGGGTATCGGTTTTTTACCGTCATCGCGTTAAGGTCTCGGTAGTCGACACAGAGCCTTAGGCTCCCATCCTTTTTCTTCATGTACATTACCGGTGCTCCTGCCGGCGATCTGGAAGGGCGAATGTGGCCCTTCTTGAGGTTCTCGTCTAGGTATTCTCGAAGGGCGTTGAGCTCGGTGGGTGACATGGCGTATATCTTTTTGAATGGGGGAGTTTTTCCCGGTATTAAGTCGATGCGGAGGTCGTAGTCGCGCGTGGGTGGTAAGACTTGTGATTCTTTCTTGTCAAAGATCTCTAGGTATCGGTGGAACTGCGGGGGAACGGCCTCTGCCGGTTCCTTCTTGGGTTTGGACTTGTCATCCTGCTCCGCGATCCTTGCCGCGTGCGACTGTCCTGCTGCGATCTCGAGGGGATTTAGTTTGTGTGGCCAGAACGCGCCAACTTCGATGGCATCGTCCACTTGTTTCTTCCAAGCATTCTCCGTAATCAAGGCAATGTTATATTCCGTTCCTGTCGTTGGAGTAGGTTTGCTAACCAACGTCTCCAGAGTCCTTCGTAGCTCCTGGTTCTTCTTCGGCAATCGTGGAGCTCTCGAGTCCACGCCGTATGCGTCTATGTGATTTGGGAGGCAGTGTTGGGAACAGTGCCTTGATTTGAAGATCATTCGATCTGTGGCACTGGTCGACCACTCGATCTCGGGTTGATGTTCCCGAATCCAGGTTAATCCAATCACTACATCGTATCTTCCAATTTCTGCCACATGGAATTTCTGCTTGTTACTGTGGTTCTCGATTTGGAGGTCGCACTTAACTGCTTGATTTATTCCTCCATCTTGAATTGGTTCTCCATTAATCGCATAGGCGGGTCTCGAGGGTATTTCGAACGTGGGTATCTGGTGTTCGTCCACCAGGGATTTGTTAATGAATGTGGACGACGCTCCAGGGTCGTATAGGGCCAGGATAGGGATTGCGTTTTTTTCGAACTTTAAGGTCGCTTCTAGTTCCAAAGGGGCCTCGGGGTCTTTTCTGATGATCGTGGGATGGTATTGACTATCGACAAGGGCGTTAACCGTGATAGTGGTGGTAGGTAGAGTTGATACATCATATGAAAAGAGCTCGGGCATGGAACATAGAGGAGAAAAAAAGTTCTTTGAGCATAATGGGACTGACGGTGACGCAATGTCGCACCTCAGTCCCAACCGTTTCCCTGGCGCTCGGCGCCATCTTCCTGCCCATTCCCTTGGGCTGCTGCCGCCTCGAAGACTCTCCCTGCTGCGGCGTCCGCGTCCCTCATCTCTTCGGCCCTTGCTTCGGCCCTTGCGTCCCGGTCTTCTTCTCTAGGCACCGCTCGTCGATCCAACCCCGCATTTACTGCGAGGGGCGCGGCCCTACAATCCCTTGCGAAGTGGCCCATCTGTCCACATCGCAAGCATGCCCCTGCTTGCCTCCTCCTCTGTTTCTCCGCATCCGTTAGACGTCGGCGTCCTCCTTGGTCGATCTCCATAGCGTTGGGATCCCTGGGGGCGCCTTGACGTGGCTGCTGACGATGCTGTTGCTGTTGTTGTTGTTGTTGTTGAGGAGGGCGCTGCTGGGCCCGATCCCTGAGGACTTGCTGGAGGTAAGGGTTGGCGTTTCGTGGGGGTAATGGTTGCTGCGGCATGGTTGGTCGGTTCGGGGGCGCTGGAGGTCGTGGTTGTTGTCTTCGTTCTTCAGCGTGGGCTTCGAATAAGCGATTGTCGATGGTAATCGCTTCTTCCTGTACGTCGATGAGGTTATTAGCCCAACCGACTGCCGCCTTGGCGAGTTTGATCTCCGCCTTGAGCCCCAACTTGTACTGCGATATGAGAGCCTGATCGTTCCACGTTACGTGGTGCGCCTGTTTGCTAAATTCCGCCGTGTATGTTGCTGCCGACCCCGTTTGCCGTAGGTTGCGGAGGGCGGTTTCTGCCTTAGCGGTTCGGTCGGGATCACCGAATGCGTGCTTGAACGTCTGGCGGAACTTGCCCCAGGTATCTATCGTGGGTGTTGCGGACGTGACGTCTTTGATGATGATCAGCGCCCACTTTTGCGCTTCCTCGGTCATGTATCCCAACGCCCAGTGGATCAGTTCGGTATCGCTGGCGAATTGTTGTGCGGACAGCACAATGTACTGTTCGCAGGCGGCGATGAACTCGTACGCCTTGTCTCCCCTTTTCTTTCCGTCATACTTCTCCGGCACTGCCACCTTGGGACCCTTGGGCGGTAGCTGTGCGACTTGTTGAGTTGTGATTGACGGACCTACTGGATTAGGGTTGGCGTTGAAAAGGTATTGAGTGTGCAAGGTGGCGACTGCTGGGGCGAGTTGCGGCTGAGGTTGGTTTACTAGGTTGTTGACGTTGGTCGTTAGACTGGCCACTTGAGTGGCCAGGGCGGCGATGGTGGCTAAGAGTTGATCATATGTTGGTGATTGTGTCGCCATTGCTGGTGGCAAGGCGATAGTTGGTATAAATGGTGCTAATGGTTGGATAGGGTGGATGTATGGGGACGGGGAATGAATGACGCTGTGAGTTTCGCTATCCGAGTCGTGTTCTGACGGGACTCGGTCGCGATACGTCCTTGCTCGTTTGGGAGGCGTGACTTGTTAGTCCCACCTGGCAAGGCTTTTGAAAGTGGTATGGGTGATGTGAAGCTTAGTCTGCACGCCTAGTTCGATGCGTACGTAGGCTGGGCAGATGGTCGGGTTGATGTGGATGATGCGGGCGAGTTGCTGTCGTTTAGGGAAGTATGGGATGCACACGATTGGGTGTACGTGGTTTTCGCGAAGGGTCCAACTGCCCGGGAGGATCCTTTTAATCCTGACTAGGTCCGGTTGATCGATGGCGAATGCGACGATTCGGTTGCTTTCTTGGGCCAGTTTACTGACGTTTGGTGTGTAGAGGTTAGGTGTCTCCTTGTTTCGAAGGTTGTATCTGAGCGCTGGCATGTACTGTCGTGGAGCGGTTTATGGACGCAATGTAATGTCACGATGGGAGGACTGAAGGGACCGCTGGACGACGACGAGCACTAGGAGCTCGATGGAGAGGACAATGAAATGTATAGAGGACAGCGAGGAGCACTAGAAGCTCAACGTTGATAAGTGGAGGGATGAGAGGAGGTACAAGTAGAGGAGGAAGTTCAAGACGTTGCGTGAGGAATAAGTCCTCTGCGCCTACCAGTATAAATAGAGATACAGGAGTGGAGGCTTACAAACGTTACACGAGTACACTGCACGGCGGTGTGGGAGAACACGAGGGTAGAAGCGCGGGGCAGTGACAGGTGACCTCCTAGCCGAGAGAAGCATAGGGACAAGTGAGGGAATAGAAGAGAAGTCTGCTTACGAAGAGAGACACATGATTAGAAGTTAGTCCGTGGTAAAACCGAGAATGGTCCGATACAACTCCGAAGTCCGTTCCGTGGAATAGTCGATTGTGACCGTAAAGGAGGTCCCTGTGTTTGAGTTGGACTTGGGCGCGACGTAGTCGTGACAGAAGGAATCCCAAGTCCTACCACCTACCCGTGATTACAACCTCTGTATCAACCTGTTACCTGGGAAGACACCCCCATTCAAGAAAATATACGCCATGTCCCCCACCGAGCTCAATGCCCTTCGAGAATACCTTGACGAAAACGTTAAGAAGGGTCATATTAGACCATCGAAGTCACCAGCAGGGGCACCAGTGATGTACATGAAGAAGGACAGAAGTCTCAGACTCTGCATTGATTACCAAGACCTCAATGCGATGACAGTAAAGAACCGATATCTGCTATCTCTCCCCAACGAGAATATGGACAGAGTCCAAGGAGCAAAGATCTTCAGTAAGATCGACCTGCAGTCAGGATACAGCAACGTCAGAATAGCCGAGGGCGATGAATGGAAGACAGCGTTTAGAACATGCTATGGACACTACAAATATACAGTAATGCCATTCAGGCTGACCAATGCACCAGCCAACTTCCAACTTTTCATGAACAACATCTTCAGGGACATGCTCAACCACCAGGTCGTCATCTACCTAGACGACATCCTGATCTTCACCAAGACCCAGGAGGAGCATGACAAGATCGTCATGGAAGTCTTGAAACGATTGAAAGTGAACAACATCTGGGCCAATCACTCAAAAAGTGAATTCAACCTAACTGAGATCGAGTACCTAGGATTCATCATCAACGGGACCACGATGAGGATGGATAAAGTGAAGATAGCCACGATAAAGGAATGGCTGGTACCAAAATCAGTGCACGACATCCAAGTCTTCCTCGGGTTCGCCAACTTCTACCGTAGATTCATCCAAGGATACTCAAAGATCACCCGACCAATGATGGACTTACTGAAGAAGGGCAAGAAGTTTGCATGGGGAATCAGGCAACAAGAATCGCTGAATGCATTCAAAGAAGCGTTCACTTCCTCTCCAGTACTGGCATTCCCTGATTTCAAGAAACCCTACGTCATCAAGACAGATTCATTGGTATTCACTCACGGAGCAATCCTGTCACAGAAAGGCGAAGATGGGAAGCTTCACCCAATCACTTATGCATCAAAATCACTATCTCCAGCAGAGAGACACTATGACATATACGATCTAGAACTACTCGCCATCTACAAAGCCTTCAGGGATTGGAGACAGTACCTTGAGGGGGCAAATAGTCAAACCATAGTGATAACCGACCATGCCAACTTGGAAACATTCATGACGACAAAGGAACCCTCACGAAGACAAGCTAGATGGAGCCTATTCCTGGCAGGGTTCGACTTCAAGATCATCTACCGACCAGGTGTAAAAGCAAGACCAGACCCCCTATCAAGAAAGCCAGACCATCAGCCAAGGGGGGAAGAAGAGAATTTCAAAACAATTCTCAAAAAATCGCACTTTGAAGTCAACACCACGATGTTCTCAGACCAGGAATTCGCAGAAAGAATCAAAAACGAACTCGGCAAAGACAAATCGATGACTGCTGTCCTGGCCTTCCTTCGAGCAGACGAATCTCAAACACCATCGAAAGTGAAGGAAAAGATGAGTGAATATTGCCTAGTGAACGAAGTATTGATGTACAAGCGGAAGATCTATGTCCCCCAACACTATGGACTTCGCAGAGAGATCATTGAATCAAGACACGACGCAGTCACAGCAGGGCACCCCGGGAGAGCCAAAACACTTGAGTTAGTAGCGAGAACCTACTAGTGGCCCTCAATGACAAAGTTCATCAACGAATACGTGGACCACTGTGATGCATGCCTAAGAACGAAGGTGATCAACCAGAAACCTCAAGGACCGCTGCAACCCCTAGAAGCCCCTGAGGGACGATGGACCGACATCACTTACGACTTCGTAGTTAAGCTCCCAACAACGAAGTGGAAGAACAATTCAGTGCTAGTGGTAGTCGACTGATTCACCAAGCGAGCTCACTTCATAGCGACCAAGGAAAGCTCAATGGCGCAGGACACAGCAAAGATGTTCATGGAGAACGTATGGAAGCATCATGGAACCCTGTTACGAACAGTCTCCGATCAGGGAGCAGCTTTCAACTCCGAGTTCATGAGAAGACTATATGAATCGATTGGAATCAAACCGAACTTCTCAACTGCCTACCACCCGCAGACGGACAGACAGACAGAGAGAACCAACTCAATTATAGAACAGTACCTCAGACTTTATGTGAACTACCGACAAGACGATTGGGACGACTGGTTAGCAATTGCCAAATTCCAGTACAACAACACGATTAGCTTGTCCACTGGGATGACCCCATTCTACGCCAATCAAGGAAGGCACTTGGTGATAGCTCCGCAAACATTCAATGAGATCAGGGTCCCTGCAGCAGAAGAAATGGCAAAAACGATAAAGGAAATCGGAGAAGAGGTCAAGGCAATGTTAAAGAAGGTGGAAGAAAAACATCGGACCTTCTATGACAACCACATGCAGCAGGCGACTCCGCATCAAGTCGGGGATCATGTATGGCTGAGCTAAAAGGACAGCATCACCAGAACCGAGGTGATTAAGACATTGAGACCCTCGGCAAAGCTGGAGCATAGAAGGTTTGGACCGTATGAAGTGATAGAGAAGATTGGAAGGTCAGCCTATAAGTTGAAGCTCCCTGATTCGCTGAAAATACACCCAGTTTTCCATGTATCCCGACTAACTGCCATGTCAACAGATCCCATCATGGGACAAAAGGTGATACCTCCACCACCCGTACAGAATGATGTAGGAGAAGAAGAATACAAAGTAGAACGAATCCTGGATTCAAGATGGAATAGAACCAGATTTCAGTACCTCATACAATGGAAAGGCTACGACATGTCAGAAAACTCCTGGAACTACCTCAAAGACACCACCAACGCTCACAACCTGATTCAGGAATTCCACAAAACAAACCCAGACAGACTGCACCTGACAAGGTCGCCTCGCACTCCATCAAACAACCGTGCTCAGTGACCTTAGAGGGGGCAACTGTCACGACTACGTCGCGCCCAAGTCCAACTTCAACACGGGCTCTCACTCTATGGTCACATTCTACTTTCCCACGGAATGGACTACAGAAGCACCTCAGACTATTCTCAGTTTAACTTCAGACAATCTTCTAATCATGTGTCTCCCTTAGTAAGCCTTCTCTCGCTTAGCATGCTTCTCTTCTCTTCTTTCATCTCGCTTAGGAGGTTACCTGTCACTGCCCCGCATTCCCCTACATGTGTTCTCCCACACCGCCGCGCAGTGTACTCGTGTCAGCTTTGTAATCCTCCACTCCTGTATTCCTATATATACTGGTAGGCGTAGAGGAATTAATCCTCACGCAATGTCTTGTATTCCCTCATCCTCTGTACTCCTCTCTACCACCTCTCCACTTATCATCGTCGAGCTCCTAGTGCTCCTCGTTGTCTCTTATTCATACTCATTATCCTTTCCATTGAGCTCCTAGTGCTTGCAGTCGTCCAGCGGTTACTTCAGACATCCCTTTGTGACACATAGGAGGTTCAGACCATATGAAGTGATCGAGAAAGTCAGAAGGTCAGCCTATTGATTGCGTCTCCCTGACACACTGAAGATACACCCTGTCTTCCACGTATCTTGGCTAACCGCCACATCAAGGGACCCTATCAAAGGATGAAGAACGTCACCTCCGCCTCCCATGCAAAACAAGTCAGGAGAAGAAGAATACAAAGTGGAATGAATTTTGGATTCGAGGTGGAGTCGAACCAGGTTCCAGTACCTCATACAATGGAAAGGCTACGACACCTCGGAAAACTCATGGAACTACATCGAGGACACCAGCAACGCCAACGACTTGATCAAGGAGTTCCATGCAGCAAACCCTGACGGACCCAGACCGATAAGGTTGTCTCACACTTAGCCAGACAACCGTGCTCAACAACCTTAGAGGGGGCAACTGTCACAACTATGTCGCACCTAAGTCCAACTTGAACATGGGCTCTCACTCTATCATCACAATCGACTATCTCATGGAATGGACCTCGGACCCTTCTTGGACTTACTTTGGAATTACCTTGGACTATCTTCTAATCATGTGTTCACCTTTGTCATCCTTCTCTCGGTTAGACTCACTTCTCTTCTCTCACTTAGGAGGTCACCTGTCACTGCCCCGCACTTCTCCCCATGTGTATTCCCACACTGCCATGCAGTGTACTCATGTAAGCTTTGTAAACCTCCACTCATGTACTTGTATATATACTGGTAGGCATAGAGGACTTATTCCTCACACAACGTCTTGTATCTCCTCTTTCACTGTACTCCTCTCCTCCCTCTCCCACTTACGTACATTGAGCTCCTAGTGCTCCTTGTAGTCTCTCTATTCATCCTATTGTCCTCTTCATCGAGCTCCTAGTGCTTGTCATCAACCTCAGTCTCCTTGTTGTCGTCCAGCAGTCCACCTCAGACCTCCCATCATGACAATGGTCGAGCACCACTTGCTCCACAAACCACCTCCTTTGTAGCCATGAGGATATCATGACATCATTGGTAGATATTCATGTATAAATTGGAGGGGACTCTCAGTAGGAGGATCCCATCACAATCAACTTGTATAACAGTTCTTCAATATTCCAAACCAGCTCTTAGCTTATAGTCCATCAGTCTTATCCCAGTTCTCAAGCAGTGAGTACCCCTAGGCGATACCTTAGTAAAACATCAGATCAGTCAAGGAAGAGCTGATCTTACACATCTTCAGCTAGAGCAAGCTCTGTCTCCAAAAGGATCACCTTCTCATCTGACACATCTTTGATCATGGTTGAGTGCTTCGGAGGAGTGGAAGGAGTGGAAGGAGTGGACTCTGACAATGGTGGATTGAGGAGGTCATAACCAGTTCGTTTGTCAATCAGAGTTCAGCTGTTGCAGCCGAGTACCAGCTGGTTGTGCGAAAGGAATGGTATACCAAGTATAATAGGAGTACAAAGGCCTAGTGCAACCTTAGCCTTGACGGTTACTCCCTCCCATGCCATGTCTGCCAAGTACACCTTGAGCACAACCCATTCTGTCATCACAAGCAGCTTCCCTCCATTCTCTATTGCTAAGCTAACTGATGTGGGCTGGGGAAGACGGTGCTTCCATAACCCCAGTTTCAGCACCCAGTCAGGCCTAATCAGAACTGAGGGAGCACCAGGGTCGACCAGAGGTGAGATGCAGAGGGGAAAGGTGTGGTCAGGACCAAAAATGATGCAATCAGGGGTGAAATGTTGTTTGTTGAAGGGTACACACACATCATCCTCCTCTGAGTCAGAGCCATCTCTGAGGACTGCTGACATTCCCATAACAGCTCCAACAGTCTGTCTAACTACACCTGTAACCACCTCCTTCTTCACCACAACTGGCTTAGCTGCATGGGCATTGGCCTCAGTTAGAGCTTGGTAGTTCTTCCCCAAAGGGAATGCATTGGGACA
>WSTV01000492.1:0-22176 GCA_019632285.1 Tulasnella sp. 332 | reverse complement strand
CCAGGTGGAACAAAGGCCGGTGGAGATAGGAGATGAACCAGGATAAGCGCCGGCATGCCAGTGGGCGCTTAGGCAAGGGGGAAGTGCAATGGACAAAGGGATAAGAGTAGAGGGGGCGGTCTTGGGACTTGGTGACAGAGGTGTGAGCATCACTACATGGGCGCTTAGCTCCTGAGCGCTTCAATCGGCGCCTAAGCGAGCCACAGGGCGCCCTACAGCACACACCACCTGGGCGCTTAGCTGTGGGCGCTACAGTGGGCGCTTAAGCGAGCCAACAAGCGCCCTGCAACAATTTTGCCTGTGGCTGAGTCGAAACATTTGAATGCCTTGTATCCATCTTCAAAACCTAGGTATATTCATGGGCATGTGTGCCATAGGTTTTTGCCTCTACGTTTCTTTTGGATGTGGACATGTGTGCGGCATCCGAATACGCGAAGTTGACTGACGTCTGGTTTCTTCCCGTAGAAGGCTTCGTAGGGAGTTTTTCCATCGATGGCTGAGGTGGGAGTGGCGTTGATGATAAAGCTGGCGAGGCTGGCTGCATGCATTCAACAAGCTTGGGGTAATTTTGCTTCTGCAAGCATAGAAGTGGTAGATTCCTCTATCTTTCGGTTGACACATTCAGCAAGTCCGTTTGATTGAGGCGTATTGACAGTGGATCATTCGTGTACGATACCTTCCTCCCTCAGCTCTGTATCCCATTTCTTTCCTACGAATTCTCCTCCTTTGTCATCTCTGAGACACTTGAGTTTATGACTCATTTGTCGTTCTGCATGTGCTTTCCAGTTTTTGTATGCATCAAATGTGTTGCTCTTGTACATAAACCCATAGATCCAGGTCATTCGGGAGTATACGTCGGTGAATGTGACCCAGTATTTGTATCCTTCGTCTGTCAAAGGTAGTGGTCCATAGAGGTCGGATACAACAATTTCGAGTGGTTTAGTGACTGTGGTTTTGGAGGAAGGGAATGGGTCTTGTTTTTGTTTCCCAGCTAGGCATGGTTCGCAGAGGGCTGGAAAGGGGACATCTTTTCCTCTCAGGTTAAGTCCTTTTACAAGGTCTTTTTGAATCATTTGGTTGAATTGATCTTCACCAATGTGGCCAAGGCAGCAATGCCAGAGATGATGAGTGAGGTTAGGTATGGAGGATGTGGTGCATGCCGATTCTCTAGCAGGGATAGTGATACCATCAAGGTAGGCTGTGGGTCCAGTGAAGGATGCAGTCATGAAGGTGTTACCTCTCTCAGCAAATTTGATTCCTTTGCTGTCGATGATGGTAATGACACCGTGCTTTTGTGAAAGCTGCAACATAGCATAGAGATTAGACGCAAGGGCAGGTACATATAACACATGACTGAACAGCATAGGAGTGACTTTTTCCCCATCAATTACTGGCTGAAACAGGACATCTCCTCTCCCTTCCACATAAACAACTTCGTCATTTGCAATATGGACAGGGATGTGGCATGGTACCATGTCTCAGATCCAGTATAGATGGGGTGTCATAGACGACATGGCGCCTGTGTCTGTGTTCCAGTCGTGGTCAGCACTGCCCAAGGTTCCATCTGGGAGAGTTGGTCGACTTGCCATCTTGCAGCTTTCAATGACGTCTTCATTATCGGAGTCATCAACCTTGGTGCATTGGGCTCTTAGTCATTGTTTTGCCTCCCTTTCTTTCTTCTGGATGTCTTCTCTCATCTTGATCCAGTCAGGCTTCTTTTCAGGGAACTTTGATCAACAGTTTTCAGACTTGTGTGATGTCTGGGAGCAGTGAGTGCAGGGGGGATGGTTCCTGCGTGGTTTGCGATTGTTGTTGTTGTTGTTGTTGTTGTTGCTGTTGTTGTTGCTTCTTTCATCCTTGGCTGCTGCTGCAACTATAACTCTGGACCTTTTCACTGACTCCTGCTTCACAACTATCGCGTTGGTCGTGCGCGACGTCTGCTCCTTCCTATATGCAGTTTCAAGGGTCTTCTCGCTGATGTTGGTAGTGCATTGAAGTGTGTCCCTTAGTGACTGGTTCTCCTTTATATCCTCAAGGTTCTGTAGGGAAAAGAACGCGACGATAGTGCTGAGGAGGTCCTCTGCTGTAGCTTTAGCCGGTAGAGCAGTGAGGATGTGGTCTCGCGCCACTTGACTGCATGATAGATACTCAGGAAGGTTTTCTTTGTGAGTTTGTGTCACGAGTACGTTGTGCCCAAGTCCAACTTGAACACGGGATCTCTCTTATGGTCACATTCTACTTTCCCATGAAACGGAACTTGGACTTACTCTGGAACATTATCGGTTTTACCTTGGACTAACTTCTGTCATGTGTCTCTCTTTGTCAGCACTTCTCTCGCTTATCTATCTTCTCTTCTCTCAGCTAGGAGGTCACCTGTCACTGCCTCGCACTTCCCTACACGTGTTCTCCCACACTGCCGTGCAGTGTACTCGTGTCAAGTTTGTAAGCCTCCACTTCTGTATCTCTATATATACTGGTAGGCATAGAGGACTTATTCCTCACACAATGTCTTATATCTCCCCTCTCCTACATTGTACTCCCCTTGCTATCTGCACTCATCAACGTTGAGCTCCTAGTGCTCCTCGTTGTCATCTTATACATACTCCTTGTCCTCTCCATCGAGCTCCTAGTGCTCATCGTCGCCCAAGTCCTCCTCCTCATCGTCCAGCGGTTTCCTCAGCACTCACTTCATGACAGTTTAATAGATGGAAGTGAATGTTTGGAGCAGTTGATATTGATGATCTCCAGTGGATAGATTGTGAGCCGCTTTGAGTGCGGCGTAGGCGTCGAAGGCTGTCATTCCTTTGATCAGTCGCTTGTTGGGTTCTGATATTGACAATCTGATGATCCCTTTTGTGGTGTTCTGCGATTTTTCCCATTTGAGGTGTTCTTTGCGCTCAAAGTCGGTGGGTCATGTAGTTGATACGATTGGTTCTGCCCAACCGCTTCCTTCAAGACACTTCCAAGCAAGTTGTCCTGAGCTAAGACATGTGTCTTCTATGTATGATTCCCACACGTCCCAGTTTCCTTCAGAGAGGATGACTCCCTTTTCGGTAGTGGTTGGCATGTTGGGTTAGATGTGGCTTTTGAAGGAGTGAGTAGGGACTTCTTGGATGAAGTTGGAGTGGTTGTAGAGTCCCTGTTGGAATCGTTGAAGCCGACCGCATTGAGGACCATAAGGACAATGTCTATGAATGATGGTAGTGTGTTTGAGTTGGCCAAGTTCTTCAATGTGATGAACATGGTGGGAATGGATGTATGCGGTTGGGGTGAAGTTAAGGAAGGATTCGACGTAGGTAGTGTCGATGATGACGAAGAGTGTGTTGTTGGTAAGGGCGTGATCTGCGATGAGGTCAGATACGTAGATGCGATTTGCTAGACGATGTTGAGGGCGAAGGATTCGTCGATTGGCTGGCATATAGTGGTGTGAAAATTTTTCAAGTGGTCGAGATTGAAATCTGGACTGATGATTGACGATGAAGTGCAATAGGCTTGGAAATAAACGATCAGGGCTTTATGTGATGGGTCGATTATTGAAGAGAGTGATCGATAATGGTGCAGCGAAAGATATTAGGCGAGGTCTGGGCCCATAACCTGTTAAACTTTCAAACTTATGCAACAAGATGTATCTGACAACACAGCCAGTGATGGAGTTCAGATGATAATTCAATAATGAAACATTATAAAGAAAGTACAAGACTTTACCTGACAACACAGCCAGTGATGGAGTTCGAATAATAATTCGATAAGGAACTCCACCACTGTTATGTTGTCAGTACAAGTAGACAAACACTGACACACGCACAGACCTCAGTCATGGTTGTGCGCTACACTGTGGTTAGAATAATGATGGTAAATGGTAGAACAATAGAAAGGTGATAATATGAGAGAATGGACCGTATATGGGGATGAAGGAAGAGTGAGATGTGAATGATGAATAGTAGTGGATTTGTGTGCATTACAGCGATGACTCACTAAACCTAAGCCTAGATGTTGTGACTCACCATCGATTCATCATTTGAGCTCAACCGTCTTTGGTGCTGTTAGGTAATGTTCTCTTTTATATTTCACCATCAATTCATCGTTTGAGCTCAACCGTCCTTGGTGCTGTCAGTCGATCACTCTTAGACCTTACTCCCCCTTGTCTGAACCATCAGCAAGGATCCTTGGTCTACACTCCCCTCTACCCCAGTTGCAAGTTTAACAGGTTATGGGCCCAGCCCTTGCTTAAATACTTCCACTGCACTCCAAATTATTGACCTACCCCTTACTATTGTCGACCTCCAGTCCAGATTTCAATCTCAACTAATTTTTCCACACTGTTCAAAAATTTCTTATATGCCAACAGCACCTACCAAATCAACTCACGTACTTCGACAACATACTCCTCATCGACCAGGACAAATATTCATCACCGACCTCATCGCACTACACATCTATTGTGAACAAACAGTGTTCGTCCTTTGCCAACCCAAACAACTCGAAGATGTCCTTCACCACCTTCCCCAATCACAAGTCACTAGAAGGTACAACTCACCTTGCGGTCCACGCGTCGTTGTAACTGTCCCCTACCAACCACTCACTATCCAAAAACTCTTACTCTCTCGAAAAACTGGCGGTATCAACAACGAAAACAGCTGCATAATCATCTACCGCGATAATGTTGAGCACCGAAGGCAAAAACGTCTTGCTAGGCGAGGGCAACTTCCCTGAGTGGGACCGTTACCTCAAACACAAGGCATTAGGGAAAGAGATGTGTTGGAAGGCGATCAGCACTAAGTGGACCAAACCCGGCTTCGCTGACCCTGAGGTACCGACAGATTATGAGCGGAAGAAACAAGACCAATGGCAAGTCGCACAAGACTCAGGTCTTTCATTCATCCTCGACTCAATCTCTGACCAAAATGAGCGGCTCGTCGACAACATGGATGTCAATACCGCATATGAAAAACTCAAGGGCACCCACGCCACCACTACAGCCGAAAGGCAATACCAACTCCTTCAGTCCTTCTCTAACATTCGCCAAGCCCACAACAAATCCCTCACCACCTTCACCTCACGACTACAAGCTGCACACGACCTCGTCATAGGATTAGTCGATCCCAACAAAAACACCATCGCAGATTTCCTCAACACCCTCACTGCCTTCTACACTCTGAACCACCTGAAGGACAACAAATCCAACAGGTCACTCTCGGAGCAAATCACGCGTTCAAAGGACCTTGATCTTACTAGCATTGTCAGGGCCTTCTCTCATGAACAAACGCTAAGGAACACGAGGGCTGAAGGAGCAAAGGAGTTGGCTAATCACGTAAGAGTTGCACAACCTACTGGGGCAATGGCAACTGAAGGGAGGAAGAAGGAGAAAGGGCCGACCTGCACCCACTGTAGCAAAATCCACAAGTCAGAGAACTGTTAGGTGAAATTCCCAGACAAGATGCCATCATGGATGAAGCTGAAGCAAGAAGAACAGAGAAAGGCAAAGGAGTTGCCAACATCTTTGACAACGCCTCGTCTACCTGAAAAGGCATCTCGCGCTGCAGTTACAGTCAGCGACAATGACAGCAGTGACGATGAAGAGGAGAAATGCTCAATGGTGAGTCGCTCCAATACATTTAAGGACACACTGGGCAGGGCTGACCACGACTGGAATACAGACTCAGGGGCCACATCAAGTATGACACCCCATTGTGACTGGATTAGAGACATGGTCCCCTGTCATATACCCGTGCATACAGCAAACGACAAAGTCGTGTACGCACTAGGCAGGGGAAATGATTGAAGCTCCAAGGAAAGAATGAACCATTTCCTGATCTCTGCGCACCTTGTCTTACAGGAAAGCAAAAACGCGAACCCTACCTATCCTCAAAGACAATCACTACCAAGCCACTCGAAATCGTCGTCTCTGATCTCCATGGACCTCTCCCCGAAACAGATGAAGGATACAAGTATTGGATCACATTCACCAACATCTACTCGCAAGCCATATGGGTCAATGGACTGAAACGCAAAGACCAAGCCTTCGACTCATTCAAGGATTGGAAGGCATATGTTGAAAAACAAACAAGCCACAAAATCAAGGTGTTCAGAGATGACAAAGGCAGTGAGTACATTGGTCACAAATGGGACAAATACTTGGGTGAAGAAGGAATCCACCATGATCGAACAACCACCGACGCCCCACAATCAAACAGCATTGCTGAACGAGTGAACGGCAAGCTCGACACAAATATCACTTACATGCTTGTCGAAGCTCAACTACCACGATCATTCTGGATACACGCCATCGCACTCGCAGTACGCATCATCAATGCGACACCTACTTCACCAGTCAAAAACATGACCCCCCATGAGGCCTTCTATGGCAAGCGACCTAATCTATCAAAACTTCGCGTTTTCGCATGCAGAGCATGGGTACACGTTCAAAAGGAAAAAAGGGGTGACAACATCTGGCACACTTGTCCATGCATCTATCTTAGTTTCGAAGAAGGATACAAGGGTTATAAGTGTTATGACGACAACACCGGCAAGATCATCATATCACGCGACGTCGTCTTCAATGAAAATGAGTTCCCATCAATTGAATGGGATGCAGATGACAAGCCATTCAACGGCGGATACACCTACACCCCACAGACTCAAACAACACCTAAATCAACCGGAGGCGTACCTGTCGTCACAAACACAACACCCACTGCTGGGGGACCAGCACCTACTATATCTCAACCTCCCCAAGGAGTCTGGGCTTGCGGACCACCAGCAAATATCCCACTACCACCGTCTTCCAACTCATCATCCTCAGACAGAGATTACAGACTAACGCCTAAAGCAAAAGGGAAATACAGGGCAACACAACCACATGACAACAGCGACTATGTACTGCCACCATCTGAACGACCATACGATGATTGGACTCCCAGTGACTGGACACCATCTTCACGCTATGGAGGCAAGAGTGGACATAGAAGTTCAACCGGATCTCTGTTAAGAGTGGTAAGATGGGCAACACTTGCAGAGAGCAAGTGAGGGGGGATTTGTGTAAAGAAAATCAACAAAGTGTATTGAGAAAGCTTCTCTATAGTGATAAATACAGGGTGAAATGTGTTGCAAACGCGGCACAGCATAGAAGCCCTGTGCCACATATGCCTCTTCAAAGAAGTGAGTCAATACAAAGAAGATAGGATCAATGGGAAATAGAATCATTGATCCTGAAAGAACCAAAAGAGATAAGAAGACGCAGCTTAGATACAGCTACGCCGATAAGTGCCTGGCCTCAAGTCCGAGGCCATGGCCGAAGATAGTCCAAACTGATTGAGATAAGATAGAGAGAAAAGATAAAGGAAGATGAAAGATGAAAGAAGATAAGCTCACTGCTTATGCAGTTCGCGTGCGATAAGGCTGTAAGTTGGCTACTGTGTAGACGTGACATAGCCGGTTCCAGCTGTAGTAGTATCAAGATGTTAGGTGGCGATGTGAAGGAGATGTAGCACATTGTAGCGCACGGTGGGCGCTTAACAATCTCCACTCAGCACAACAACCTTTAAGTATAAAGATGTGCCTAAACCAAAAAGAGCCAGAGATCCATCGCCGCCTAACAACACGTCCACATTACCACCAAGTCCAAGCCCAGCCCCAGCACCAGAACCAAAGAAGGCAACAAAAGGTCAACGAATGGTCAGAGAACTACAAGGCAACTCATGGTCACAATCAGAGGAAAGCGATAATCTATTGCGGCTTAGATCTAGATCAGTCATTCCTCCACCAGGACCTCCCATTGTCAACCCTGAAGACACTCCCAATCCCTCAGCCTCTTCATCATTATCGGCATCCACTGCACCACCTCCAGCTCCAAAACACCAACGTACATGCCCTCGACCAGTCAACCCTGGTGAACTAGGCACTGTACCCATGTCACCTCCAGGGGGTGAAATGCGCCTACGATCTGGCCTTCCAATTTCCATGGCTCCACCACCTCGAGGATCAAGATTTCCACCTGTTCCAGCGCTGAACCTCAATCCTCCATTACCTTCAGGGGGTGCAAAACATGATCAACCACCATCCTTCAACATTCTAGAACGCGACGTCTCCGGCCCACCATCACCTACAACATCTTCCCATTACCCTGCATCAACCGAAGAAGAAACCAGTGATGGTGAACGAACCGCGCTCATTCAGGCAATGGAGATTGCATGCTCGGATGATAACAACCACGTCCACCTCACAGCAGAACAAGCCATGGATTTTTGCATTGAACAAGCATGCAGAGTAGCAGCAGACGACACTGAACCACGATCATACCAAGAAGCAATGAAAAGAAATGACAAGGAGAAATGGCAAGAAGCAGCAGAGGCAGAGATGAAAGCACACATGGAAAACGGCACCTGGGAACTGGTAAGACTGCCAGGAGATAGAAAGGCAATCAGCTTGCAATGGGTATTCATGTTAAGAGTGGGATGTCAAGCAAAGACTTACAGTCTAAGATAATGTATCGAGGTCTGACGCTTTAACCACTCAACCATCCACCTACTTCCACACTTTATCACTCGACCACATCCACCAGGTCGAGTGTTCGATCCTCACACTATGAACATTTCCATTTAATCATTCGTTCATATCAACCATTCCTTATTGTCCACACCAATGGTCTACTTTCATATATTATTACCATTCACATGTCTAACCTTTTATGATTGAGATACTAACCACAGTGTAGCGCACAACCATGACTGAGGTCTGTGCGCAAACTTTGTTTGTCTACTTAAGACTGACAGCACAGCGGTTGAGTTCACTATTGATTCATCGTTTGAGCTCAACCGTTCTTGGTGCTGTCAGGTAATGTTCTCTCTCATATCTTTACTATTGATTCATCGTTTGAGCTCAACCGTTCTTGGTGCTGTCAGCGTCGATCACTCTTAGGCCTAACTCCCCCTTGACTGAACCATCAGCAAGGATTCTTGGCTTATTCCCCCACTACCCCAGTTACACAGTTTAACAGGTTATGGGCCCAGCCCTCGCTTAAACACTTCTACTGCACACCAACTTCATCAATATACCACTCCTCATCATCGATCTCCAGTCCAGATTTCAATTTCGACTAAAATTCCCACACTGTTCAAAAATTTTATGCCAGCCGATAGACGAATACTTCGCCCCCGTCATCGACAAAACAATCGCATTTACGTGTCTGACCTCATCGCAGAACACACACTACTAAACACTACCCTATTCGTCATCATCAACACCAACCACATCAAATCCTTCCTCGACATATTCACAACAGCGTACATCCATTCACACAACGTCTACCACATCGAAGGACTCAACCGACTCTATTGAACCACTATCATCCTTTGACACCGTCCCTACAGCCCACAACTTGGCCTACTTCGACAATTCCAATAAGGATTATACAACAACATCAATTTTATACAAGAACTACCCAACCACTACTTCTATCGCATCTAAATGTCAAATACTGAAGGCAGGAGCGTCTTACTTAGCGAAGGCAACTTCCCTGAATGGGATCGCTATCTAAAACGCAAAGCATTAGAAAAGGAAATGTGTTGGAAGGCAATCAGCACCAAGTGGCCACAGCCAGGCTTTGCTGACCCCAAAGTACCAACGGATTACGAACAAAAAAAGCAAGACCAATGGCAAGTCGCACAAGACTCAGGCCTTTTGTTCATCCTCGATTCAATCTCTGACCAAAACGAGCGGCTCGTCGACAACATGGACACCAACACCGCATATGATAAACTCAAGAGTACCCATGCCACTACCACAGCCGAAAGGCAATACCAACTCCTACAGTCCTTTTCAAACATTCGCCAGGCCCACAACGAATCTCTTACCACTTTCACATCACATCTTCAAGCTGCTCGCGACCTAGTCATAGGATCAGTCAATCCCAACAAAAACACCATCTCGGACTTCCTCAACACCCTCACAGCCTTCTACGCCCTCAACCACCTCGAGGACAACAAATCCAACAGATCCCTCTCCAAACAAATCACACGCTCGAAAGACCTTGACCTTACCAGCATCGTCGGCGCCTTTTCCTGTGAACAAACATTGAGGAACACGAGGGCTGAAGGAGCAAAGGAATTGGCCAATCACGTGAGAGTTGCACAACCTACTGGGGCAATGGCAACTGGAGGGAAAAGGAAGGAGAAAGGGCCGATCTGCACACACTACAATAAGATCCACAAGTCAGAAAACTGTTAGGTAAAGTTCCCAGACAAGATGCCGACATGGATGAAGCAGAAGCAGGAGGAACAAAAGAAAGCCAAGGAGTCATCTACACCGTTGACAATCCCTTGACTACCAGAAAAGGCATCCTGTGCTGCAGTCACAGTCAACGACGACAATGACAGCAGTAATGAAGATAAAGAAAAGTGTTCAATGGCGAGTCTATCCAATACACCTAAAGGCGCAACGGGCAGGGCTGACCACGACTGGAATACAGACTCAGGGGCCACATCGAGTATGACACCCCATCGTAATTGGATCAGAAACATGATCCCCTGCAACATACCCATGTGTACTGCCAACGACGAAGTCATGTATGCACTAGGCAGGGGAAGTGTTATCTTCCAACCAATCATCGATGGGGTGAAGGCCCCCACTGTAGAATTCAGTCGTGTGTTGTACGTTTCTGCCCTGACTGCAAATTTATTCGCACTCCTACGTCCTTCTATCAAGCATGATGTTATTACGACCATTGACAGTCAAGGAATGTGTTTCACTAAGAACAGCGAAACATTCATGACAGCATCTTTTGTCAACAAAACCTCATACCTCAATGGTCACACTGTCACCCAAGAAAGTGCCAAAACCACTACCTCCATTCCCAATCTCACACGAAACTTATGGCACCGACGACTTGGCCACATCGGTCAAGATAGATTCAACCTCATGATCAAGGAAGAAATGACCAAAGGATTAAAAATTCAAGGGAAAGATGAACCATTCCCTGATCTCTGCACACCTTGCCTTGCAGGAAAACAGAAACGCGAACCATATCCATCCTCAAAAGCAATCGTCACCAAACCACTCGAAGTTGTCGTCTCTGATCTACACAGACCACTCCCTGAAACTGACGAAGGATACAAATACTGGATCACATTCACTGACGTCTACTCGTGAGCCATATGGGTCTACTGTTACGCGATGAACACTCCATGGAACTGAACTCTAGGCTTAGGTTTAGTGACTCATCAACTCTAGGCTTAGGTTTAGTGACTCATTGTCTCTAGGCTTAGGTTTAGTGAGTCATCACAGTAATGCACACAAATCCTTCCACATCTATCATTCACATCCGCCCTTTCCATTGTCCTTCATTAACGGTCTATTTTCTTATGTTATTACCTTTCACCTGTCTTTCTATATTTGTGATTGACTCACCTTCTAACTACAATGTAGCGCACAACCATGACTGAGGTCTGTGCGCATGTTTGTGTATGTCTACTTATGCTGACAACACAACAGTGGTGGAGTTCTTTATCGATTATCATCTGAACTCTATCACTGGTTGTGTTGTCAGGTAAAGTTCTGTATTCTCACTATATCTTTATCAATTATCATCTGAACTCTATCACTGGTTGTGTTGTCAGATACTTGGATTGCATAAGTCACATAGTTTAACAGGTTATGGGCCCAGACCTCGCCTGAAATACTTTCGCTGCAATACCAACGATCACCATCTCAACCTTCATTCACTTCATTCAACCCCGATCGATCATTCACTGAAATTTTTTCACTATCAGTCAAAATTCTAATTTCGACCACCCGAAAAATTTTCACAACATTTTATGCCAGCTGATCGACAAATCCTCCATCCTCGCCATCGCTTGAACAACCGAGTATACGTATCTGATCTCATCGCAGATCACGCTACCACCAATACAACTCTATTCGTCAAGATCGACACTGCACACGTCGAATCTTTCCTCAATATCATCCCAACTGCATACGTACATTCCCATCACGTTCACCACATCGAAGAAATTGGTCAACTCAAACGTACCATCATCATTCTTCGACACCAACCCTTCGGTCCCCAACGCGGCTTACTCCAACAATTCCAGCAAGGAATCTACAACTACCCAGACTTCGTCCAACAAGTTCCCACTCCACTCTTCAATAACTGCATTTAAAACAACATGCCATCCACCACAGAAAAGAGTGTCATACTCTCTGAAGGGAATGGGGATGCATGGGAGTCGTATGTGGAAGATACTTGTCTCAGCTCAGGACAACTTGCTTGAAAATGTCTCGAAGGTAGTGGTTGGGCAGAACCTGTCGTACCAACCACATTGCCCACCGACTTTCAACGAAAAGAACACATGGAATGGGAAAAATCACAAAACGCAGCAAAAGGCATCATTAGGTCATCCATATCAGAGCCAAACAAACGACTCATCAAGGGAATGACAGCTTTCAACGCCTATGCAGCACTCAAGGCGGCTCACAACCTATCCACTGGAGATCGCCAGTATCAGCTATATTAAACTATGCGACTTATGCAATCCAAGTATACAGTCTGACAACACAACCGGAAGTGGAGGTCAGATGATAGTTCGATAAAGAATATAAGATAAGAAGATACAAAAGACATTACCTGACGACACAACCGGAGGTGGAGTTCAGATGATAGTTCGATAAAGAACTCCACCACTGTTGTGTTGTCAGTAGAAGTAGACAAATACAAACATGCGCATAGACCTCAGTCACAGTTGTGCGCTATACTGTGGTTAGAACGTAAATCAATCATGAACCTAGGAGAATAGGTGAAAGGTTATAATATGAGAGAATAGACCATGGATGAAGGACGATAGAGTGGGTAGACATGAACGATGATTGGAGGAGATTGGCGCACATTGCCATGATGACTCACTAAACCTAAGCCTAGAGACTATGAGTCACTAAACCTAAGCCTAGAGTTGATGAGTCACTAAACCTAAGCCTAGAGTTCAGTTCCACAGAGTGTTCATCGTGCAACACACCCCCATAATGTAGCAAATCTACTCATCTAGAATTGGAGGCCCATTCGTTTTCGATGTTCTTCGACAAGTATACGAGGTAGCGCTTTGGTAAGAATGTCGGCTGGCATTTTATCGGTTGGGCAGTATCTTACAGCGATTGTCTTGTGGACAGTGACTTCATCGCAGATCCAGTATTCCTGCACATCGACATGTTTCATGTGAGTGATGCCGACTGCGTCAAGTAACACTTGTATTGTGCCTTGGTTATCAACGAAGAGGGGAGATGGGGACGTCATGTCGTATCCGAGTTCTGTGAATAGGCTCCTCATCCACATTATCTCTTTCCCTGCAAAACAAGCACCGTACAACTCAGCTTCCGTTGATGATCCAGCGATTCTTCCCTGTAGTTTGCTAGCCCATGATACAGCTCCTGTTCCCATTTTAACAACGTATCCATTTGTTGACTTCTTCTTGTGGGCAGTGTCTCCAGCGAAGTCTAAGTCGGTCCATGTGGTGAATGGGGAGGATTGAGTGGGGTCAGGTGCGTAGGTGAGCTTCAGATCGATCGTCCCTTTGATGTATCTCATAAGGTGTTTGACCGCTTTCCAATAGACCATGCCAGGATTTGAGTTGAAGCGGGAGAGCTTGTGGACTGCAAAGGAGATGTCGGGGCGTGTGGCGATTGCAAGGTAATTGAGGGCTCCGACTGCATTGAGGTACGGTATGTTTTTCATTACTGCGATGTCTTCAGGTCTTGTGGGTGCATCTTCTGGCATGAAACGTAGCCCAGGTTCCATTGGTGTGGTGACTGGTTTGCATTCCGACATGTTGAACCTTTCGAGGAGGTCTATGCAGTATTGCCTTTGAGATAGGTGTAGTGTACGGTTGGGGCGATCTCGAGTAATGGTGATGCCTAGGAGGAAGTTGATTGGTCCTAAGTCGCGGATTTTGAACTTGGCTGATATGGCCTTTTTGATTTCCGCAACACGTTCTGTTGTCTTGGCAGTGATCATTAGGCCATCGACATGCACTGGGATGATCACCTTTGTCCCTTCTCCTGCCCATACGTATAGGCTTGGGTCTGAGATTAATCTTTTCAGGCCTATCTCCTTTAATGCATCGCCCAGCTTCTGGTACCAAAGTCTTCCACTTTGTTTCAAACCATACAGTCCCTTCTTTAGTTCGCAAACGGTATCTCCTTCTTGGAAACCTTCAGGTTGCTTCATGTAGACTGCTACGTCGTCTGGGAGTTCGCCGTTGAGGTAGGCGTTACTTATGTCAATCGAATCGATCTCCCAGTCGTTAAGTGCTGAATGGGTGAGGACAGCTCATACTGATGCCATGCGGGTTGTTGGAGCGAAGATTTCATTTTCAAGGTAACCTTGCCCTGGTCGTTGTGAGAAGCCTTGAGTGACTAGTTGAGCTTTGTATCGCTCAATGTTTCCCTGGGCATCATGTTTCACCTTGAAGACCCATTGCAACCCTATTGCTTTTTGATCATTTGGCAGTTTCACCTTTTCCCATGTGCCGTTTCGCAGGTGGGCTTCCATTTCGGCTTCTGCTGCTTCGTGCCACTTGTCTTTATTGGGTCATGTCATGGCTTCTTTGTACGATTTGGGTTCTTTGCTGTCTTGTGCTACCTTATGTGCCTTTTCGAAGCATCGCTGTAGGGCTTCTTCATGGGAGATGAGCTTGCATTCAGGGTAGATGATCTCCATAGCCTTCGTGTAGGCTGCTGATTCTTCTGATGCATCGTTGTCTCCTTCTTCTTCATCAGCATCTTCTTCCATGTCGTTGCGTTCGCTGTCTGGTGCTGCAACTGATGGATTTGACGCATTGCTTGATGTGTTGGAGTTGCTTTCTTCATTTTCATTTGATGATGGTAAAGAGGGAATGGGTGTTGATCAGTTTTCTTCAACGAATTGTGGCCATCTTGTACCCCCCAAAGGCTGTGGATGATCGAATCGAGGCGGCATGTGGGCACCTATGATTCCTTTGTCGAGTGGAGTTTAGCGTGCTCGTGGGGGATTGCATCGAGGTCCTTCTTCTTCTCTGGGAGGAGCTTGTTGCTGTGGGTTTCTGCTTGGGCCAGGTTGATTCTCTTGGTTCGTTGGAATGTCCTCTGGTTCTTGTGAGTATGACGTTCCTCTGATTTCCTCCAGCATACATAGCTTTTTTCCTCTCATCTGCTTTTCCTTGTTCGCTTCTTTCCTTTCTTTTGGTGAAATTGGTTGTGCATTTGGATTGGATCCTGTCGACGTTTCTGTTAAACAGTGCAACTGGGGTAGAGGGGGAATAGGCCAAGGATCCTTGCTGATGGTTCAGTCAAGTGGAGTTAGGCCTAAGAGTGATCGATAACTGACAACACAAGTAGTGGTTGAGTTCAGATGATAAAATTGATGGTTAAAGAAATGATAAGTAAAAACATTACCTGACAACACAAGTAGTGGTTGAGTTCAGATGATAAAATCGATAGTGAACTCAACCACTGTGTTGTCAGCTATTAGTAGACAAACGAACAATGTGCACAGACCTCAGTCATGGTTGTGTGCTACACTGTGGTTGGAATGTAAGTTGAACACATAAAAGTAAACATGTGAAAGGTTATAATATAAGGAAATAGACCATAGGTGGGGACGATAGGAATTCCAGATGTGAACAATAGATATGGGGAGATTTGCGTGCATCACCACAATGACTCACTAAACCTAAGCCTAAGGTTTGTGACTCACTAATCCTAGGCCTAAAGACGATAAGTCACTAAACCTAAGCCTAAAGATAATAAATCACTAAACCTAAGCCTAGAGTTGAGTCTCGTATGGTTTTCATCGTGCAACAGTTTCCTTCTCCTTGCCTTTTCTGCTCTGTCTATCCCTGAAGTACTCTTCTTCGTATTGTTCTTCTGGTGGTATGGGTTGGAGCTTCTTGGGGCGTTTTCCTGATTTTCCCTTTTTCTTTGGACTTGGTTCCCAATCGTCATCCTTGTCGTCCTTGCTTTCTTCTTCGTTTTCATTGTAGTCGTCGTTATCACGGTGTTTATTTGTTGGTGGTGGTTGAGGTGGGGTCAGTGATGGAGATGATAAAGATGAGGAAGATGTGTGTGTAGGTGGCAGACGAGGTGGCCATAGCAGTGCTGAAGCACCCCCAACTGTAGTATTTGTTGGGGGTATGGGAGGTCCTGGGGTTGTCGTTGCAGGATAATGGAAATACCCTCCTGTGAAAGGTGCGTCATCTGCATCCCACTTGATTGAAGGGAATTCCATTTCGTTGAATGTTACGTCTCTGGATATTATGATTTTGCCTGTGGTCGGGTCGAAACACTTGAACGCTTTGTATCCATCTTCAAAGCCTAGGTATACACATGGTCGTGTGTGCCATAGGTTGTCACCTCTGTGCTTCTTTTGGATGTGGACATGGGCACGGCATCCGAAGACTCGAAGTCGACTGATGTCTGGTTTCTTTCCATAGAAAGCTTCGTAAGGAGTTTTTCCATCTATCGCTGAAGTGGGAGTGGCGTTAATGATGAAGCTAGCGAGGCTGGCTGCGTGCATCCAGCAGGCTTGGGGTAGTTTTGCTTCCACTAGCATGAAGGTTGTGGATTCTTCTATCTTCCAGTTGACACGTTCAGCAAGTCCATTTGACTGGGGTGAGTTAACGGTAGATTGTTCATGCACGATACCTTCCTCTTTCAGTTCTGTGTCCCATTTCTTCCCTACAAATTCTCCTCCTTTATCATCTCTGAAGCATTTGAGTTTGTGGTTCGTCTGATGTTCCACGTGTGCTTTCCAGTTTTTGTAAGCATCAAATGCATCACTTTTGTACATGAGGCCATAGATCCAGGTCATGCGAGAGTAGACGTCGGTGAACGTGATCCAATACTTGTATCCTTCGTCTGTTGATGGTAGTGGTCTGTGTAGATCGGATACGATGATTTCGAGCGGTTTAGTGATGATAGTTTTGGAGGGTGGGAACAGTTCTCTTTTCTGTTTTCCTGCCAGGCATGGTTCGCAGAGAGCGGGAAAGGGGACGTCTTTTCCTCTTAGGTTGAGTCCTTTTACTAGGTCTTTTTTGATCATTTGGTCGAAGTGATCTTCACCAATGTGTCCGAGGCGGCGATGCCATAGATGTCGAGTTAGATTGGGTATGGAGGAGGTTGTACATGCTGATTCTCCAGCAGGAATTGTGGTTCCATCGAGGTATGCAATAGGCCCGTTAAAAGATGCGGTCATGAAGGTCTGTCCTCGGTCTGTGAATTTAATTCCCTTATTGTCGATCGTGGCGATGACACCAAGTTTTCGCGAGGGTTGTAGCATGGCATATAGATTGGACGCAAGGGCAGGTATATACAACACACAACTGAACATTACAGGGGCGGCCTTTTCCCCATCGATAGTTGGCTGAAACAGGACATCGCCTCTTCCTTCCGCATAAATGACTTCGTCGTTCGCAATACGGACAGGGATGTGGCATGGTACCATGTCTCGAATCCAATGAAGATGGGGCATCATAGACGACGTGGCGCCTGTGTCTGTATTCCAGTTGTTAAACTTAAGCTTTGTGCAAAGATGATGTGTCTGACAACACAAGGAGTGGTTGAGTTCAGACGATGAATCGATAGTGAAAGTGTAGGTAAAACATTACCTGACAACACAAGGAGTGGTTGAGTTCAGATGATGAATTGATAGTGAACCCAACCACTGTGTTGTCAGTCATTAGTAGATAAACGAAAGGCGCGCACAGACCTCAGTCATGGTTGTGCGCTACACTGTGGTTAGGATATAAATCACAAATGAACAAGAACAGGTGAAGAGTGATAAGATAAGAAAGTGGGCCATAGATGAAGGACGATGGAATAGGCAGATGTGAGTGATGATTGGAAGAAGATTTGTGTGCATTACCATGATGACTCACTAAACCTAAGCCTAGAGGTGATGAGTCACTAAACCTAAGCCTAGAGTTCAGACTCATGGCGTGGTCATTGTGCAACACACCCCTGTAATGTAGTAAATCTACTCATCTAGAATTGGAGACCCATTTGCTTTTAATGCTCCTCGACAAGTACACGAGGTAGAGCTTTTGTAAGGATGTCTGCTGGCATCTTGTCGGTAGGACAGTATTGTGCAGTGATCGTCTTATGAACGGTGACTTCATCATGTATCCAATACTCCTGTACATCGACATGCTTCATGCGAGTGATGCCAACTGCGTCAAGTAATACTTGTATAGTGCCTTGGTTGTCGACGGAGAGGGGGGATGGGTGCGTCATGTTGTATCTGAGCTCTGTGAATAAGCCCCTCATCCACATTATCTCTTTCCCTGCGAAGCAAGCACCGTATAACTCAGCTTCAGTTGACGATCCAGCAATTCTCCCTTGTAGTTTGCTGGCCCATGATATGGCTCCCGTTCACATTTTGACGACATATCTGTTGGTTGACTTCTTCTTGTGGGCAGTATCTCCAGCGAAGTCTAAGTCAGTCCATGTGGTGAATGGGAAGGATTGAGTGAGGTCAGGTGCGTAGGTGAGCTTCAGGTTGATCATTCCTTTGATATATCTCATAAGGTGTTTGACTGCTTTCCAATGGATCATGCCAGGGTTTGAGTTGAAACGAGAGAGTTTGTGTACTGCGAAGGAGATGTTGGGGCACGTGGCAATTGCAAGGTAGTTGAGGGCTCCTACCGCATTGAGGTATGGTATGCTTTTCATTGCCTCGATGTCTTCAGGTTTCGTGGGTGCGTCTTCTGGCATGAAGCGCAGTCCAGGTTCCATTGGGGTGGTGACTGGTTTGCACTCTGACATGTTGAACCTTTCGAGTAAATCTACGCAGTATTGTCGCTGGGATAGATATAGTGTGTGGTTGGGGCGGTCTCGAGTGATGGCGATCCCTAGGAGGAAGTTGATTGGTCCTAGGTCGCGGATCTTGAACTTTGCTGATATGGCCTTTTTGATTTCCGCGATGTGTTCTGTGGTCTTGGCAGTAATTGTTAGGTTGTCGACGTGCACTGGAATGATCACTTTTGTCCCTTCTCCTGCCCATACATATAGACTTGGGTCTGAGATTAATCTTTTCAGGCCTATTTCCTTCAGTGCGTCTCCCAGTTTCTGGTACCAAAGTCTCCCGCTTTGCTTGAGGCTGTATAGTCCCTTTTTTAGCTCGCATACTTCATCTCCATCTTGGAAACCTTTGGGTTGCTTCATGTAGACCGCTACATCGTCTGGGAGTTTGCCATTGAGATAGGCGTTGCTTATATCGATTGAATCAATTTCCCAGTCGTTGAGCGCTGAGTGGGCAAGGACCACTTGTACTGATGCCATGCGGGTTGTCAGAGCAAAGATCTTGTTCTCAAGGTAGTCTTGCCTAGGTCGTTGTGAGAAGCCTTGAGCAACTAGTCGGGCTTTGTAGCGTTTGATGTTTCCTTGAGCGTTGTGTTTTACTTTGAAGACCTAGCGCGAACCAATTGCTTTGTGGTCACTTGGTAGTTTTACTTTTTCCCATGTGCCGTTTCGCAGGTGGGCTTCCATTTCGGCTTCTGCTGCTTCGTGCCATTTGTTCTTGTCAGGTCGCGTCATGGCTTCTTTGTACGATTTGGGTTCCTTGCTGTCCTGGGCTACCTTGTAAGCTTTTTCGAAGCACTGTTGCATTGCCTCCTCATAGTTGATGATCTCGCATTCTGGATAGACGATCTCTATAGCCTTCGTTTAGGCCGCTGACTCTTCCAATGCATCGTTGTCTCCTTCTTCATCATCATCTTCTTCCGTGTCGTTGCGTTCGCTGTCTGGTGCTACAACGGATGGGTTTGATGCATTGCTTGGTGGATTAGAATTGTTTTCTTCGTCTTCTTCTGATGATGAAGATGGGACGGGTGTTGATCGGTGTTCTTCAACAAATGGCGGTTGTCTTGCACCCCCTGAAGGCTGTGGATGGTCGAAGCGAGGTGGCATACGAGCACCTATGATCCCTTTGTTGAGTGGGGTCTGGTGTGCTCATGAAGGGTTGCGTTGTGGACCTTCCTGCTGTTGGTCAGGTAGTGGATTGCTGCTTGGTCCAGGTTAGTTTTCAGGGGCATCCTCTAGCTCTTGTGAGTATGAAGTTCCTCTGATCTCTTCCAGCATACATAGCTTTTTCCTTTTTTCCAGTTTTTCCTTGCTTGCCTCTTTTCTTTTCTCCAGCGTGGGTGTGGCGTTTGGTTTCGTTTCTGTTAGGCGTTCTCTTTCCTTCCCTTTCCTACTCTGTTTAGTCCTGAAGTATTCTTCTTCGTACTGTTCTTTGGGTGATATACTTCGAATTTTCTTGGAGCGTTTGCCTGACTTTCCACCTTTTTTGGGACTTGGTTCCCAGTCGTCATCTTCATCTGTCTGATCTTTATCGTCAGCTTCCTCATAATCGTCATTATCGCGGGGTTTTTTATTTGGTGATGAGGATTGAGAGGGTGGTGGTGATGATGACGATGAGGATGATGATGAGGGAGACGGAGGTGGAGCAGTGGTTTTTGTGGGTGGTGGACGAGGTGGCCAAGGTGGTGGTGATGCACCCCCGATTGTTGTGTGTGTTTGAGGTGTCAGGGGACCAGGTGTCCTTGTTGCAGGATAGTGGAAGTACCCCTCTGTGAAGGGCGCGTTGTCTGCATTCCATTCGATTGAGGGAAATTCGATTTCGTTGAAGGTTACATCCCTAGATATTATGACTTTGCCTGTAGTTGGGTTGAAGCATTTGAAAGCCTTGTATCTGTCTTCGAAACCTAGGTATATGCATGGTCGAGTGTGCCATAAGTTATCACCTCTATGTTTCTTTTGGATGTGGACATGGGCGCGGCATCCAAAAACGCGAAGTCGGCTGATGTCTGGCTTGTTAAAATAGCAACTGGGGCGAATGGGCAAGTCCTCACTGGCAGAGCAGATGAGGGGGGAAGAGTCCAAGTGAATCAATGCAGATTCACCCCCTCAACTCTGCCAGTACATATAGGCAGAGGCCACAAAGGCAGAACACATTACAAAGGAAGATACAAGGGATAAAGGAAGAACTGTTAAACTTAGAGGCTTATACAACTGAAGAGTCTGACAACACACAAGGTGGTTGAGTTCAGACAAATAATCGATAGTGAAAATTAGAGTGAGAAACATTACCTGACAACACATAAGGTGGTTGAGTTCAGACGAATAATCAATAGTGAACTCAACCACTGTGTTGTCAGCTATTAGTAGACAAACAGAACTTGCGCACAGACCTCAGTCATGGTTGTGTGCTACACTGTGGTTAGAACATGAATTGATAACAAACAATCAAGGACAAGTGAAGAGTGATAAGATAAGAAAGTGGACCATAGATGAAGGACGATGGAATGGGTAGATGTGAACGATGATTGGAAGGAGATTTGTGTGCATTACCACGATGACTCACTAAACCTAAGCCTAGAGTTCATGACTCACTAAACCTAAGCCTAGAGTTCAGACTCATGGCGTGGTCATCATGCAACAAGAACCATAATATAAAGGAAGAAGAGAACACTAGGGAAGCGATTAGAAACTATAGAGATAAGAGGACAATGAAGTGATTGTGAACCAATGGGGAAAAGGAGCACAATGGGAGTGATTAGAAGCGAATAGGGAATAGAATGCCTTTGTCCCAGGTGGAACAAAGGCCGGTGGAGATAGGGGATGAACCAGGATAAGCGCCAGCATGCCAGTGGGCGCTTAGGCAAGGGGGAAGTGCAATGGACAAAGGGATGAGAGTAGAGAGGGCGGTCTTGGGACTTGGTGGCAGAGGTGTGAGCATCACCACATGGGCGCTTAGCTTCTGGGTGCTTCAATCGGTGCCTAAGTGAGCCACAGAGCGCCTTACAGCACACACCACCTGGGCGCTTAGCTGTGGGTGCTACAGTGGGCGCTTAAGCGAGCCAACAAGCGCTCTGCAACATACCCCCGTGATGTAACACCTCTGCTCACCTAGTACCAAAGTCCCATCCGTGTCCTATGCTCCTCCACAAGCTGCCTGGATAGCGCTTTTGTCAGGAGGTCCGCTGGCATCTCTGAGGCTGGGCAGTAGTGCACTGAGATTGTTTTATGCTCAGTCACCTCATCCCGAATCCAGTACTCCTGTACATCAATATGATTCATTCTACTGTTGCCCACAGCATCCAGCAACACTTGGATAGTGCCCTGATTATCGATGAAGAGAGGGGAAGGAGATGTGGGTGC